>JAVQJG010264946.1:0-16412 GCA_036024015.1 Craterocephalus amniculus
GTATATAAAAGCAGCAGCTATTGGTCAGTCTGAGGAACTCTTTTGTCCAACTTTTAACTGTTAAATATCCTTCAGGAACATAGTGAGGACACAGAAAATAAAACAAGGAAGAAAATAAAGAGAAAGTAAAGCGCAAATAAATTAAAACTATTCACCAAACACCAGATGAAATCTGTGTGTAGCTTGGAATTCTGCAGAACCAAAAAGAAAAAAAAAAAATAGAAAACATTCCTCTAGGAATAGATTTTTGTTCTAGGATCAAGTGTTTGCAAGTCATCCCACTGATTAAGTCATTTTTACAAAAGCAAATGGGTGTAAGCACTGATAGACACTTCTCTGTTTATAGGCCACATATAAAAAGGCCACTATCTGAGTAAAAGGGTTTCATTTGGAGAGAAAAAAAAGGAGCACAGAAATGTGGAAAATGCAGATCGGTGGGAGACTTTGGGAAGGTTGAGCATGAGCAGCCTTCTTGGTTGTCTAAGGTTTGTTGTGTTCACAGTTTTGATTTTAGTTGTTGTTTTTTTTTGTTTGTTTTCTTTCTTTTTTTTAAAAATATATTTGCTGTCTTTTTTCCCCACACTGTTTCTGTCACAAGGAGTCCTGGAAACATGTTGAAAGATTCTGGTAACATGAAGTCTGATGTGTCATGAAGCAAATTTAAAAAAGTGTTTGCATCCCTTGCTTGCCTGTGTCCAGCAGCCATGAGGATGAAAATAAAAAATCCTGAGATCTGTGTCTTTTTTTTTCTTTTCTTTTCTTTTTAAGGGCTCCTCCGAGAACAAGGAGGAAATCAATAGAAAACACGAAGGATAACAGGAAAATGGATTGGAAGAGCGGGGTAAGGGGGAAGGTTAAAGAAGTTATTTTAAGGAATCAGGAAATGTTAGGAAGGGCTAGATCTGGGCAGCGATAAGATTCTTCCATTTTTTTTGCCACCGTTCATGTGTGTGTAGGGGACGTGCTCTTCATAGTTCCCCCTCAGGGCCACAGAGGGCCCGCTGTCCCTGCCTAAGCTGTCCTCTCTTTGGGAGTAAGAAGACGGGTCAAGGGGGATGCTCTCCATGTTGTCCAGGTCCAGGTCAAACTCCTCTGTCTCGGGGATTTTGTTCTCCTCACTGTAGAAGAAAGAAACCTCATGGAACGAAGGGTGCAGGTCGTCCCGCAGTATCTCAATGATTTCGTGGAACGTCGGACGCATCTTGGGATTGTACTGCCAGCACATCTGCATGAGGTTGTGCCTGGGAAACATGTAGAAAAGAAACTTACCAAAGGTGTGGGTTTAGCAGACCTTATAAATGGCTTTGAAATATGGGTAATCATTAATCAGAATAATAATGGTTGAACAGTTGGGAACTGTTAAAGTTCTTATGTTAAAGAAGAACACACACAGTCTCATATGTACTCACATCCTCTCAGGGCAGTTGTCTGGTCGGTCCAGGTATCCTCCATCCATAACAAACTTCAGGACCTGCTCATTGGATAAACCCTGGTATGGCTGCTCTGCTAACGTACTAATCTCCCACAGCACAACGCCAAAAGACCTGCAGACACACACAAACAAACAAACACAGATGTTGTCAAATGCTCCTTGTATGCCTTGGGACTGGAAATACTGTACAGTAGATGCTGAGGCGCAGCTTACCAGCAGTCTGAGTGGGCTGTGAAGACTCCATCCTTCAGAGATTCTGGGGCCATCCACCTGACAGGAAGTAGGCCCTTCCCTCCTTTACGGTAGTAATCCGTCTCATAAATGTCTCGCGTCATACCAAAGTCTGAAGAAAAACACCAAGAATGACACACTTCTAGTATAAAAAAAAGACATTGTCTGACAGCCAATACACCGAAAAACAAAACTGCATGCATCTGCACCTCCTATCTTGACGGTGTAATCCTCAGCCACCATGCAGTTTCTGGCTGCCAGGTCTCTGTGGACGAACTTCTTGGCATTGAGGTAAGCCATGCCGTCCGCAATTTCTGCTGCCATCTGGAGCATGTCCTTCAGAGTGGGTGGTGAGCGGCCTGTCGGGTTGTTCTACGATTTACACAGACAAAAATGAAGGGATAAAGTTTGTCAATGACCTACAGAAATAATGATTGCATTCACTCAGGACAATTTCAAGCAAACAGGTTGCAGTAAGTGTATTTCTTTTAACTGTTTCTACATGAGGAAATGAACTAAAATATGTACCTCAGAGTCTGGCCTCAGACTCCGCAGGTAGCTTTTCAGGTCGCCGTGAGTCATCAGCTCCATCACTACCAATGTGGGTTGACCTTTAGACACGACCCCCAACAGACGGACCTGCAAAAAAAACCATGAAAATCTTTTTTTCTTGGCTTGCTTGGTTAACAAAAAAATTATTCAAATTAGGGGAGTACATATTTTCAGAAAGTAATTTCAATAGATATACACATGGAAAAGTAAAATGAAACAAAAAAATAACCCAAAAAGGCCCGAGTGCACTAAATGTAGGGCTGATGATACCAAGCACCTTACTGACAAAACAACTCTTTTAAAATGTATGAAATATAGATGATTTTTAATATTTAAAAAGGACTGGTGTGAGCGTGTAACTTCTGTTTACCAGAAAGTGAAGCTGCCGCATTAATAAAATCATTGCTACAACGTCAACTATCTCCTCATCATCCAGTAAATAATAAAATGATCCTGAACATCCCAACAGGATTTTTACAGCTGACGGCACAACACATGGCAGTTTAATTGTTGCCTTGCATGTTGTGTAATGACATAGTAACGGCAGGCAAATATGCTTACAAAGTGTGAAAATTTGTTTTGGAGTCAAACTGTGAGTCAATATGGTGGCTTCGACACATCGAGCCAGTCATGGATCTGTGAGTCAAACACGTTCAAGCTGCTTTTTGCTATATGGGCTCTATCTAACATAGCTGCCTCAGTGTCCCGTAGATCAGAAGTGAAACAAAGGGAGAGGAGGGTTTACAGAGAGAATCCTACCACATGGTGACAGCTGAAGGCCTTCATGACCGACGCTTCATTGAGGAACTCTATCCTTTCTCGCAGGCTGGCCGATTCATTCACAGTCTTGACGGCTACAAGTATCTCTGGCTCTCCTTTCACAATATCTTTGGCATTTCCTTCGTACACCATGCCGAAGGAGCCCTGACCCAGCTCTCTGAGCAGCGTGATCTTGTCCCGAGGCACCTCCCACTCATCAGGAACATACACTACACAAAAGACAAAGACAAAACGGAGATTTCTCAGCCTGCTAGCGGGGTAAAGCATGCAGGGGAAGTAAATCTGGAATTCTGTTGTCATATTCTTCTTACTGTCGTTGGCGCTGAAGTATTCAGGGTTCGGTGAGGTGATGAGATCACCTAACGGGCCTTCTGTTTGCCTGTAACACACCCAGAGAAAGCATATCAGACACTGCAAAATGTATGATGATGACGATGTAAAGTTTATTCATTACTTCACTTATTCTGAAAACTATTCTTCACACCTTCTTATAAGTTCTCTGACATCCTTGATATATTATTAGATTTTTCTTTGCCTGCTTGTATCTTGGAAATCCACCTGAAGGGCTAAATACTGCAGGACTGACTGATTCTGCGTTCTGCATTATTTCATCAAGTGATCCCTGATCTGTAGTGTCTTTCTACAGAGAGATGCCTGTATTCTTGTGTACATGTCAGACCTATCATCGGTTCCCTTGTTTAAAACATTAAAAAATAAACTTTTATAAGTTAATGTCATTTGATCCACTCTAAACAATTTACCTCTTCTTGACAACTATAAAGACTCCACTTCCCACAATCAGTAGCAGGATGAAGCAGATGACAGGACCGCTCACAATCCAGACTAAACCTGGATCAGCTGCATTAAAAAAAAAAAAAAGTTTTCAGAAAGGAAAAAAGTAGCATTAAATGATTAAAACAGAAGCTAAAAAGACTCATCATCTCATATATAATATAAAGATTTAAAGTGAATGTAATTTAACTTTAATTTGTTCAAAAATAAACATGTATTAAGTTAATAGCCATTTAAATAAGTCATGGAAAGAAAAACTCATTTAAAAAAACTAATTCATGTCAGACAGCCTTTAGTCTTACGGTTGGGCATGAAGAAGTAAGTTGTTGCTGTAAAAGATCCATTTCCTGCCAGCGACGTGGCTCGGACCCTCACGCTGTAGTTTCCAGGCTGCACAAGCGAGAGTTTTGTGCCACCTAGCTTGAGGTAAGCCGGCCGTGACACACAAGCTGTGTGATACTGAACAGAAACAAAATTAAAATACAGCTCAGCAAAGATTAGTCAGGCATAACGGCAAGTAGGAGTATGTGGATGAGACTGTGTAAGAGAACAAAGGTTACTCTAAATGTTACCTCACCCAAACAAAGAGTTTTCCTTATGAGAGCTGTGCAACCAAGCTGTGACCTTTCATCAGTGAAGACCACACAGAAAAGCAAACCAGTAACACACTAATGGGTATATTTAATGTTTAAACAATAATGTCACACAAAAATAACAAAGAAAAAAAAGGAGACAAAAAAATGCCTAAATAAGAAGAATCAGAATGATCCGTGGTAGTTTGGGGAGTACTACTATCCAGCGAGCGAGCAGAGACGTTGACGCTTCGGTTAAGTCCAGTCTGAACACAAACCAAACCAAAGGAAGGTGAAAAAGCTTTTGGAAATCCCTGCCTAATCGGACCGAGCTCATGCATTGATCCTGCTGTGAATGCCTCCAAAGGCAACCTGAGAGCAGCTCTAAACCTCGGCCACTCATCTAGTCAACTTGGAATTTAAAATGTGTTGTATCAGTAATAGCGTGCAATGAGTATAAACATTATGGAAAACAAACTTAATAAAATATGATGCCACTGGCATGCATCAGTCTGTCATGCTGGTGCATGCTGGGATGCCTTTCTGCACACTTCAACACATCAGGACATTACAAGATTAACTCAAACTAAATCACAATTTTAGGCTATCCTGTGTGAGCGTGATGTTTACACACTTGTCTTCAGTGTATTGCTGCATGTAAAATTAAAAAGTTTGCACAGCTTTGTTTTAATAACCACCACTTTTTGTAGGCCCATAAAAAACAGTTGCTAAAAACAGCTTTTGAGTTTTGCTTCAGGCCACCACAGCGTAACAAATTAAATAATTATTTCAAACATCCAACATGCTTTTAAGGCTGTTTTAGCTGAATCCAGACTGGTGTGCCTGGGCTGCAGGGTATGTGCAGTGGATGGTGTGTTTTCTGTGCAGTGGGAAAGCAGAAGTCTGAGATGCGAGTCCATCCCTGCCAATGCATATTAGTCTTCCTTTTTTGCCTCTGTCACTATGGTAACAGAGCTGCTGGCTCGTAAGGTCAGGCAGTGCAGCAATGAACAGTAATGAACAGTGAATTCACACTTTTGCAGCAAGTGCACTGCAACAACACTTCAAAACACACACTGTCGCAGACAAGAACATCCATTCCCAAATACAATTACATTTTAATATACAAACACACAGCTGGAGACACCAGCACATGCAGAAGTAGCAATGGGAGATCGCAAACAAATATTTCCTTTGTTCCTTTACCCATATAAGGAATTGACACCATAAATGGTACTCCTTCCCTTTCATACCCCCCTCATTTTCCTAAATTATACCACATGTCTGTCTTTTTTTCCTGCTTGATTTTATCTTGTCGAGCTATTTCTTCCTACAGAACATATCAAGATCATTTCTGCCCCCGTCTGGCCCATGTCCTTTAGATTTGCAAATAAAAAAAAAAAATGTAATCTCACTTCCTCTTTCCTCCATTCCCCCGTATCCTCACCCTGGCTGTGAGTGTTTGATAGTTGCTGGTACTGACCTCTACATCGCCAACCTTCTTGTAGAAAACTTCATAAAGGATGATGAGGCCATTAGGGGAGGGAGGTGCTTTCCACTTAATCAACACATAGGGAGGCTCGCCCGCAACAATCTCATGCTTAACAGGTCCTGGGATGTCATCTGCTTTCTCTGTGGCATACAAAGAGGAAAAAAAGAAGATCTCAGTTTTTTTCTGACAACAGTTTCAAGTTAAATCATTTTTGTGCACAAATGTAAACTGCAAACCCTTTTGGTTTATTTACAACAACAAATAAACTGTTTGTGTTTGAAACATGCAAATGAGAATTTACTTCTTACCCTCTGGCATAGTTCGAGCACTGACATACGTAGCCATGCTGCAGCGTTTGAGGTCTGTCGGGTGGTTGCAAGCCATAATCTCTATCTTGTAGCTGGTGAAGTGTTGCAGGTTGGAGATGACTGTTGTTTTCTTTGAAAACACCTTTAGCTCCACCTGGACAGACACAGAAATAGATGGAATTTCTACAACAGTGGCAGTGATATAGCCATAATAGTGAATATGATATTATAATAATGATATTATGTTGACATAATACAAATTTCTTAAGGGGGATTTCATTTTCTTCCAAACATCCTGAGGTAAGCAGACACATTAACATTCAGTGAGACCTTAGATCCCTCTTCGTCCTCATCTGTGCCTTCAGGGGAGGCAGTGGTGGAGCTCAACTGCAAACTGGGCATCGGGGTGAGAGGCTGAGAGGGATGGGTGGAGTTGGCGACCCCCACTGAGCGCCGTCGACGGGATGGTCTAGAGGAACAGAGCAGGTAAAGAAGAAATCAGGATCAATGTTAAGCCAGCTTAGATAGATTTTTTTGTTTCATATTTTTCTTTATCAAACATGAAATTAAAACTCATCCAGAGAGCCAGAGGAAGGAAAAAACCTTATATGTGTATTGAACAACTGGAGATGGAGCAGCTTTCCGAGAGAAGACCTTTGCTAACTCAAGCCTTTACAGCAACAGGTAAGACTTCCAGAAACATCATCTACTGCCCTGCTGCATGAGCCAGCAGCCCTTTCCACTGGGTGGTGCCAATGAGCAGATTCCACTTCACATTCACATATTACTAAAGCCATCAGCTCAAAACAAAGACAACCTAGGTCCCTGCAGTCGTGCCTTACCTCTGCCGCACTGGAAAGGACTGAGTTAAACCTGAGCTGATGTGAGAGGAAATGACTTGTATTTCCCTTTGTGGGCCAGACTAAAGGTGCACGAGGAGTTCTGCCTGTACTGAGACCATGGCTGGTTCAGGAAGATGGGCTCAGCTGAGGTGTGTGAGAGACTGGCTGTTTGTGTGTCTTCAAATGGCAGTGTGCATGACTGCACCCCTAACTGGCACGAATGATAATGGGCAGAGTAATTGGACAGCAGACAGCAGAGAGACTGTGTGTGTGTGTGAGTCCGGGGAAAAGGACAGGGCACTGTGAGCCCAGACACTCTGCACCTCCCACCTTCAGCCCCCCTCCTCCACAGCAGTGCCCAATACAAAAACAAAGAAAAAAACCACACACACACACACATACAGTTAGAGGAGACAGGGTTGGCACGGAGTAGCTTTAAGACACACACTGTGCTGTGTGGGACAAAAGAGGAGTGATCTAGCTCGGCTGGACCGGGGGCATAGCGATCACAACAAAAATGAACTGAGCAAGATGCTCCAATGGTGTAACGCCTCTTATGCTAAATTTTCAAAGTCCACTAGCCTTTTAAAATAAGCATAAAACGTTGTGGTAAAGGGCTGATTTCTTGTTCAAAGTCAACGTTGGAATATCCAGGAGCTATTACAGTCAAACATGTCACAGTCACAACAATAAAATGACATTTCCCCACTTTAAAAGTGACACTGAGACACCCGTGTACCTGGGCTCAAAGACTTCGTTGTGGAGGTAGTTCTCAAAAGTTTTGCGGTACTCTATCTCCTCCTGCTCCTTCTTCAGCTGGCTGTCTGTCTTGGGGCAGGCGCAACACTTTCCGCCTGATCTGGGCTCATCCGTGTGGTTCCACTTCTGTTCATCCTCACTGTCCAGGTGGGTCGGCATACGAGATGGCAGCTTCATTCCTGGGCAAGAGAGACCGTGGTGAGGGAAGGTGGAGCCAAAGACCGAAGGGAGCAGCAGATTAGTGAGCACTCCTTGGGGTAAAAGGGGCATAAAAACCTTGTAGGCAGTAATCGAACTTGTAGAGGTCGCTGTCCTCCAGCTGCTTGCGACAGATGATCCGGTAGTGGGTGATGTTGCCGTTGGGACTGGTGGGAGGCTTCCATTTCAGGATGATCTGAGAGGATGAGTTGGAGGACGAGATGGGGTCCAGAGGAGTAGAAGGGCCTGAGAAGTGGAGGGGATAAAGGTGCACAAGCAGACAAAAATCTTTTAGTTTTAGACGAAGAAAAACAAATACACTAAAGCCTATTGATTATTTCAATAACACATCTGGTAAATGCGACAGCGAAAGCTGAGTTTGGTTTTATCACAAATCCTTAGACATCTTCACAAAAAAGTATCACATCCACTTTAATAACTCGGCTGTCTCAGAGCAATGGCTTCACTCTTTGCTACTCTTTACTCTAGAGTAAAGAGTAGGTCTAAGGGCATGAAGGCTCCTACTGAGCTCTCCTGCAAAGAAGTGCAGAGTTTTAACATGCAAAAAAATGCTGCAAATGACTGATAAGGACAGGGACATACACAGTTTGTTATTCACCAACAACACTCACCGTGTCTGGGGTGAGAAACATTTCCCAGAGCTCTATAAAAGTCATATATTCGGTTCAAAGTCCCAAACAAAGTATGGAAATCAGTAAAAAAAATATGTGAAACTCACTGGTGGAATTGGTGCGGACATAGATGATTTCGCTCTTAGCTCCATTGACCCGGTGATCATCAGATGATGACAGTTGGGTTTTCACCATAATGGCGTACTGAGTCCAGGGTTTCAACTGTGGGATCAGGTGCCTCGGATCTTCCGCCTTCTTACCCTCATTGGAGCGAGACGGAGGATCAACATCCGCAATCATCCAGCTGTTTGAGCCGCAGGCGTCTTGTCCGTCAAACTCTGTCACATTTCTATACGGTCTGTAAAAGGTGGAAAAATATGAAGATTGGATTGGCAGGTACAAACGAAACTGGAAGATGCATCAGAAGAGCTGATTTAGGTCAATAACACAAGGCTATGGTGTAAAAAAATAAAAAATAAAAATAATAAAACTGCACAATTTACTTACGCCTCCTTGTAGAGAACCATAAATCCCAGCAAGTCTCTATAGTCTGGTGGCCAAAACGGCTCCCATCTCAGCATAATCAAGTTTGGCGAGGTCTTGATTGAGGTGAATTTCAGCAGCTTTGTCTCACCTAAAAGACACAACATAGTACTAAACATGTGCCTCTCTAACAAAAAGCTAACAAAGGAACTAAAATGAAGGTGAAGTCATTTTCAGTAAAATCACACGTGTCAATGACTTAAATAGCCTGACATTGTGGTTATCTTACAGGAAGCTTGGTCTCCGTTGTTGCGAGCAATGTCCCCCTTCTGGTTTCTCTCTTTGGTTCCTGTTACTTCCTCCATCTTATGGATTTCAGACAAACACAGTTTAGAGTTGTGGAGGAAGAACGTTCGGCCGCGCTGGATGGTCAGGTTGTGCTTGGACCAATCCCACAGCTGTCGCAGGTTCCGGTTGTCCAATGCATAGAAAGCATGGATGCTAAAGAAGACAGAGGGAAGGCAGATTAATGGGAGTCACAGCTTAAGACCCTAAAGTGAAGAGGAGATTAGGGTGGAGGACTTACTCTCCCTCAAGATGCTCCCCCTTTATTACACGCAGCTTTCTTAGAAAGGAGAGGGACACCAAGGCGTAGGCTCTGCGTACAGCGAGGTAACCTGTGATCACCTCAATCTGTCCCAGACTGGCCTCCAGCTCAGCTGCTATGTTATCTGTGAGCAGGAAGAGGGACACACAACCAGAGACAATAACGTTTTGAGCCTTGGAGGGCACCAGACCACCAGGTGGAGGGGGTTGTGTGTGTAAAGTTACTTACTTCCTCCTTGAATCTTGATGATCATGTTGCCTTGTAGAACAGTGCACCCTCTTAGAGCCTGGGCTGAAGTTATGGAGTCGATTGTCTTATTTCCCACACACAGTTTAGGACACAGGCCTGCACACGGTGAACATGTCAGCCTGCACGGAGACACACGGGTTAGTTCAACAAGAACTGAGAACAAACGTGATAAGTTCCTTATATGACAAGAGTAAACATCTGGCTACATTTCTCATCTGGCATGAGAGAAAAAGAAACAGAGTTAGAAACAGAGAAGGAGTGAATGGTACAGTATGAAGCAGGAACGAACGCTGCAGCATTGGCTGGTGTGGGATGGGATGGTGGCTGACTTGGCCATTTCAAACTACAAGGGTGAAACTGTTCAGTGGGATTCTCACATACAGACTTTATCTGGTTTTCCTTTTGCATACCCCTCTGCCTTCATATAGGGGTCTGTTGTGACTTCTCTTTTACCATTCACACAAGTAAAATATTATTAGTAAGAAAATATGCTCACTTGATACTTATAATCATGTAAATACATTTAAATATCTACAAAAGACAGATAATTGTTATTGTTATTGACTTAAAAAGTAAGGGGCAGCCAGAGCTGAAAGAAGTTTCTGACCACACCAGCGCGACATAATGAAACTCAGACATCCATCACCTGCGTCATGTAAAGGACACAAAGTACAGAGTAGCGGACAACCAACATGTTTCATGTCGACAATTAAGGCTATCACAATTATCCAATCCTAGCGAGTTATTGTGATTACTAATGTACTTGTGTCCGTTCGTTTTTTGGCTAATATAATGTAATATAATAAAAATTTGATAACACACCTAAATGGGTGAAAACTGTAACCTGGTCAGGTATATCAAATGCTGGAAAACAATGTGCAAACATTTATGAGTTTATTTTCCAGCAGGTAAATGAAAATTATTGTGCTTTTTACTTCATTTAATTTCACATCTGGTTTTACATGTTGCAGATAAATACCTTTATATTACATCTGTATTACAATCTATCAAACTTTTTTGGTTGATTATTTCTCTCTTTCAGCATATACTAGTTGGTGGTGGTTTTGACATCAATGGAAAGCCTGATTAGTCATGTTTAAAACAAAGCAACACAGCTAAATGAATGAAATGAAATTTTTCCACAACGTGAAAAAATGACATACAGAAAAATATTACTACAGTTATTGATACTAAGGGTACTTGAAAAAAAACATTAAATGGTGAATTCACACACTGCTTTTGTGTTTCGACTTTACTTTGGTTAAATGGATAACAATATAATATGCCGTGTAATGCTGATTATGCAAGGTAGTATTCATTTCATTTTGAGGGTGAATATTCTTTTACACGTCTCATGACAATCAAATCGGACATTCAACATCACTAAATATCTATTTTCTAATAAACAATGTGGTAACAGGCTGAATGAATTCACCCACTTATTGGATACACTGATGTATTTGATAGTTCATGATTATCTTAACTGATTTGCTAAGTCCCATAATGGACCCATAAGCTTTTTGGAATAAAATCAGATTACACAAGCTCTTATCCTCACTTGTGTCTCCTTGATAATCATTACTACAGTTGCAACAGGCATGAATTTATAAGTCTGATCACAGACACCCAAAGGCTGCAGCTCCCAACAAGCCTTCTTCCATTTCTCCCTGCAAGTCACATACATGCATATATGTTGCACTGCTGAGGCCTTGGAAAGTGCCTTTCAGGGAAATTCATTCACAAAAGACACGTCTCATCTAGCGAGTATTCAGGAATACACCATACAGACAAAAGATACCCTATGCTTCATTCACAAACAAGCACTCTGTCTTTGAAAGCCCCTCAAAAGGAACATAATCCTCCTTTTTATTCCACTTCCAGCCTTGACCTTTCTAACAAATGTCTGCTTAGGCATTGCCTAAAATTCTGCCTTTTGATTGGGAAACTGCCACTGGATTCAGAAGCCCACTGATTTATCATTAATTAAAAGCATTAACGTTTATTTAAACTTCTCAGTATTTTGAAACAACAAACCCACATATCAGATGAGGGCAAGAGATGACGCTGGATCATTGGAGTGCATTTGAAAGCATTCAAATCAGTGTTTAAAAACTCGGACTTGAGTTATATTAACAGCCACTTTTTTAGTGCAGCTCATGCACACGGAGCCCAGCTAACAAAGGACGCTGTTGTTCACTGTGGGACCATGTAAGCTCTGCATGTACGGCCATTTGTAAGCTCACCCCACTTCTAATTCTATGTTTATGCAACTCTTATTATAATCCCCTCCCCAGGAAGCACACACACATAACGTGCACATGGTTACCCAGACTGTGCCCCTTACCCAGCCTCCCCAGTAACTACGCTGTGATCGCAACGTCATTTAGTAACAGACATGAAACTCCCAGAGGTACTTTTCTGGATTTTACCACACGAGCTGAAACATCTAAGGGGTCTTGGTTTCCATCTTATCAAATTCTCAATACTTCACTCCAATCGCAGGCCAAAATCTTTGTTTTCCCTCTATGACACTGAGTGAGTGGAAACACTGTAACGAGCCTCATAAAACAACAAGAATATAAGAAATTAAAGGGTATGTTGCGTCTCTCTTCCCTCACTTGGAAAATTGTGTATTGAGTTTCTGAAAAAGTAATGCTCTAGTTGCAGTGTAGAAAGGGAGAATGTTTTGGGCCGTTGTACTGAAAACACAGACACGCAGGCAGACAGGCTGGGATCAGAGGCAGCTCTTAAAGGGACAGTGTTTCTCTGAACTCTGTGACTCTGACTCCCGGGTCTGTTAAAGCCATCGAGAACTGACACCGCAGCTAACACTCGGGTTTGGTTTGGGCCCAGCCCCGGTAGGACCAGACCAAGTGTGTGTGCCAGTCTGCACACACACTGAACTACTGTCTGTTTAGAGAAGAAGAGTTCACTTCTCTCATTCAGTAGAAAACGCTGGATAAAGCAAATGATATTCCCCATTAAAAGAATCACCCTAAGCGCTTTACAGTCAATCCATTATTTACATTCATACTTAAGCTATATGTGTAGCTACATCTGCCTGGAGCAGACAGACAGAAACTTGACAGCCAAGCCGTGGAAGCAGTTTCTCTTCATTAATATTTTCAGGTTATTATAAAATCTCAGGTAATGTACTTTTGTCATATACCTAAAAGTGTAGGATTGAGTTACCGCTTATATAACGGGTGTAATGATCGGAACAACAATGAGCACAATCCACCTGTACTGTAAAGTGCAAATATTTTAGACCTTTCAGAGGTTTAGTTTCCTATCCAACATGGCGCGACAGCAGGGAGCTATAAGCTTCAACAATCATTGTGCTCATAGTCATACTGAAGAATGAATGAGAGCAAGATGTTGAACTAGGAGTCTGGAAACAGTGAGTATGGTCCACACAGAGTACTGATCTAAATATCAACACATCTGCCAAGAACCATGAAAAATTTGCTCCCAGGAGAACCAAACATGTACTGTAACTGGTTTCTAGATCAATGAAAAGATAAATTATTACACTATTAAATTTATGTTTCAATTAATGTTTTCAAAATCTTAAAAATTAACATTTATATCTAATTTGGATAAAGAGGCATTTGGAGGCGACAATTCAACAAACTATTTTCAAGAGTGAAAAAAAAATCTGAATGCTTCTTAATTGCTTGGCTCTGGCAGAACGTGTGCCGTGTTTTTAAGGGGCAAAAAAAAAATTTACTGCATCGCAAGTTTTGCCGTCGGGCACCTCCTGTACACCAAAACAAAGTGTGTAATGAACCACACCCCCCTCTTCCTCTGCTTCCCAACTCGTTGGTGACCAAATGTTCATAGTGCTAACACGCTGAGCAAAAATATCTCGTTTATGTTGTTCCTTGCCTGATCAAGGAGAAGAGCAGCTAGCTGAAGACAAATGGCAGACCGGTTAGCTCTGGCAGCTCCACAAAAAAAAAATCAGGCAACTTTTTCGCCAATGATCGCTTTTTTCTATAGGTAATATCGGATCCTGGTCATCTTCAGGGTAATGTTTTGTTCTGATCTCCACCATTTTGCGCTGCCAATAGCTCATTGACTGTCCCCTTTTATATGGGAGGGGTAGCCAAAAACTCTGAGGAGGAGGAGGTGGCAGCCCTTCACGTGAAGCTACATGAATGCGTGGCTGAAACCAGCTGGTAAACACGAGGCTGGAGATCAACACAGAGATAGTGTGTCATGCTATACTTCAAGTGAAATGACCTCTAGTTCTTCTTCCTCTAGTTCTTTTAATTCATTCAATCTTACTTTTTGCTCCTTTAAAAATATATTCTAAAGGAATACAAATACAATAAAAATGCAGAGCCAAAAACAACAACTAAAACACTTTGTCCGTGGAACCCTAACAAGAAAATTAAAAGGTTAATTGCAAGGTTGTACCGGACATAAATCTATAAGCACATACACCTACATCATTATGAACGACAACATGCTGAAAACCTTGCAAATTTTGTTATGGTGACTAAAAAGTATTTTAAAAATCCAACAACCCTCCATAATATCTTTTTATCCATCTCCCTTCATCTTCTTGCTGTGGTGAATGGACTTATTTTTAAGTCAGACTGAACTAACAGGTCCTCTGATAGCTGTTTTGTCACACGAATGTTTTAGTCACATGAATATTTCATCCTACTGGAAAATATGCCTCCCTGATTGCCCAAGCCTTATGTATGCGTATTGAAAGCATGTAAACAGGAGTGGTTTCAAAACACATACTTGGCCTCAAAACAAATGTATGTCATTCTCGTTTAGCAACAGCTGCTGAGGATAATCAGACAATAATATCTGCTGTCCTCTTTTATAACAGCTAGAAATACAAAAGGAAGGCTATGCCCTTGCTTTTTGTAAGCAGATAAAACTGTAAGCAGTTTTTCATCTGAGACTTCCACACAACTTCATTTGCAGTAAAAGGGCTCAGTATCCTCTGAGACAAACAGCTTTTCCAGGAATCTGTTCCTTCCACCAAATTGTGCAACACATTCTTTGCACCACCTTTAATGCTTGCAGTACAAAACATGTCTGAAACCCCTTTAAACAGATCCAACAACTCTTCATGTTCAATCTTATTACTTTATCTTATTACTTCACCTGGAATAATCCTTTGAGTCCCACACAGGCAGACTAAGTAAACCAATCCCAAACAGACCGTAGAGCTAACTCAAGCTAACAACTGAACACTCCTTTAACACAGTAAAATAATTGGCCTGAAAGATACACTCACAACATTTTGGCCTTAGTGCACCTTTGTGCACCATTTCCATATAATCAACACTCACTGCTTATAACTGTTCCATGCTGATATGTATTTTTGTTCTCATCACAAGCACAGGATTTAATAGGTCAAGTAAACACTATTTACAAAATAAGTTACACAAAACAGAGATGGACACCTCTGGTGTCAGCTAGGTGTACATTGGACTTCATGCAGCTTGGCAGCTACAGAGAATAAAATGCATTGCAGGCTTGAAAACAACAGAGACTTTTTTGCAGCAACTAAGAATAGGGAATTCATGTCCATGTAAAATCATGCATCTTCGTGCCCGTATAAAAAAACTCTGAGTTTGATGTAAAATCACAACTTGCCTATCAATATGACATTTTGTCATTTGTATTTAACCCTTCTCAACTGAAATATGTATAGTGCTAAACAGGTCAGTCATTTTATCCAAACAAAGATGGGGTAATGCTGTATCAGTGTGTTTTGAAGAATTAGAAAAGTATAGACTGCTCATCGACAAAGACGCAGTAAGAATTCTTCTATTCAGTCACATGGACAAAGGACTTGGACCGACATGGATAAAAAAAATCCAAACTATCAAAATAAATCCAAAAAATGTTCAAATTAGGAATATATATATATATATATATTAGGGGTGTAACGGTACATGTACAGTATTCGTCCCGTGCCGTCACGGTACGGGCCTGAAGGTTCGGTACACGCAGACCCACGACTGCGTCTGACCCCTCTTCACACCAACAGCAGCATTTCGCGTCTGCACATACATTTGTACGCGCGAATACAGAGTGTCAACTCGTTTGATTTGAGCGTTTTTTACACGAGAATGAAGCGTTTTTTTTCGCTCGTACAAAAACACTCTCCTCCCGAGTCAAACAGCTGTTCACACTTCACCAACACCGCAGCCACGGCGGCGACAAGTAATGAGAGCTACCAGAGAGTTGCGGTGTTGTACCTGCTTCGGAAGTTGGTAAACCAAAGACGTCGGCGTGTTTGGGTCCACCGGATCCTCCTCCAGATGCGCTCGGAGCTCGGTGAATTTCGTAAATCCAGGAGTTGCGGCTGGATGACCGGCGCTCCCAGGGGTGCTTCAGGCTCACCTGATCCCAGTTTGATGATCTGTTGGGGAGGACTGGTGCCCGCATATCGCTCCAGGATACAAACTACAGGCGATCGGTTTCACTAGCAGAGCCTCCGTCTGCCTT
>JAVQJG010264952.1:0-15326 GCA_036024015.1 Craterocephalus amniculus
TTTGGAGCGTCAAGACCGTTTTGATTTAAAATGTCAAGCGTCTGATTTACGAGCATCCAGCGTCCAACTTTGAGCAGCGAGAGCGTCTTGCTGCTTTTGGTCTGAACGCGCCATTACATATTAATAACCTTTATTTAACCAAGTGAGTCAAGTGAGAACCAATTCTTATTTGCATTGGGCTCTTGCAGACCAAGCTCTCTTGGATCTGAAAGATCTCATGAACACATATTTTCCCAATGCAGCACATAGCTTTCAGATTGCAGGTTTACTTGTGATTCCTAAAAGTAGAATGGGAGGCAGAAGCTTCAATTAACAGATCCCTCTCTGTGGACCCAGCTCCTGGATTGGGCTCAAGAAGAATGCCTTCTTTACCTTCAACACCAGCCGAATGCTTCCTCTTGGTCATTTGATAAGAACTTTCAAAGGGGCATCTTGCCATTGCTATGCAGATGATATCCAGTTATATGTTTCTGTTAAATCAATGAATCGTTCATTTTTATGGACTTATCCCTTTCATCACATTATATACCGTGTAGAAACCATTTTTCTTAGAAACATTAAAATAACATTAGGTATAGCTCCTTTAATAATTTCAATGCTCTTGGTTTTATCAGTTCAGACATATTGCAGGGAGAGTTGTTTCTGCATTGAAACCGGAGAGGATCATCTATGATTGTATTTCCTCCCATTTAGATTATTGCAATTCTCTTTTTATATGTCTGAGCATCTCATCTCTGAGCTGCCTCCTGGTGTGGCAAAGGGCTGCGGCCAGGCAGGCTGCTGCTTCTGAAAATTGTTCAACATTTTGTTCAACTCCAGTTGTTTTTTAAATGCACTTTACAAATAAATTTGAAATGAATTGATTTATAGAGAGTTTTTTCCTCACCACTGCCACCCCTGCAGCAAATTGAAGAAAATATTCAGAGATTAATTCATTATTTTTAGCTTTTCATGAATTGGTGTAATATGAACACAGTTACTATGAATTTGACTGATGTGGATTATATCCTCTATAATTTGATTAGAATTCTACTACAATGAAATGGATTGGATTGGACTGGACTGTATCTTTAAATTAACCTTTAGATGTCTTGGTGCTATATAAATCCACCTGAACAATTACTGGAATCCCAAAACATCACAATGAAAAAAATAATCTAGGAAACAAGGAAAAAAATTCCAATACATTTATTCAGAATTTCTTGTGAAAAATATAAAAGTATGTTTTCTTGGAAAATCCGAAGATGGCTAAGTGAGACAAGGAGCACATGCTACTGTACCTCTGTTATGTTTTATATTGAGACTTAACCTTATGATGTCTCTTGGATAAATAACAAGCCTAAATACAATAAAGTAGATTTATCAGTGGTTTATTACTTGGTTTATGATGCTTGTCAGCAATGAAGACCCAACATTTAGTTTAGTGTCACCCTTACAGTAACCTTTCCCAAAGCATTATTTATTGCAAAGGCTACTTCAATATGATGACAAATGATTTGTTGAAGAATGTTGATGCAGTGGTAGCAAAATGCCGCAGTGACCATGCAGAGCTCACGAAAGACAGCCAAATGATGAGTGTTTTAAATATTTTTGCAATGTGAACGCAGAGTCTCCAATAATTCATCAGCTTCATATTTGAAGCACTTAGAAATCAAACATGTCCTTAAGAAGCAGCTTAAACTGTTTCAACCAATGCAACTTTCAGTTTACTTTTACAAGATTGTCTGGGAGGTAGTGAAATATCTTTAAATGTTTTTTTTTAGTTTTTTTTGAGAACCAAAGTTAAAAGGTTTCTCAAAATTATGAAAATATCTGTCTCAGATTTCACTACAGACCTAGATATGTATCAGTAGTAACATGAAGAACTCTATTCTGTCAAAGATACAATCAGAAACATTCCCATCACCTCCAACAGCGCTTTGTGGTTGATGTAAAACCGTATTACTGTCTATATTGAAAATAGAAGATGGGTTCTGCACATAGGTATGTCTGGGGAAGTACAATAACTAGTTTCAATCAAATTGCTGCTGACACAGTTCAGGTGTGATAAACATAGCTATACTTTTAGTTTCGCATGCATTCACAGTTAGTGCATGCACGTCCAATACTGATTGATTCCCGGCACCCCAACATTTCACCCTGGGTGGATGGATTTTTGTATCTTGATCAAGAAGTTGTGGTGATCTAAATTCCCCTAATGAAAGTACTAGAAATCAGATGGCTTGTATACAGAAAGACATTAAAGTGTTAAGTCATGGCTAGATTAAGGGTTTCTTCAAAACAGTCCATAAGGCTCTGAAAGATTTTGTATAAAATGGATCCAGAGAAGGATCAGGCAAAGCAACATAAAGCAAACAAAAAAAATTCCCCCCAGCTTTATTTACTAAGAACCACGGAAGCAACCTCGTTTCACTTTATAACAAATAAAGAAGAAAAGCTTCATATAAGCAAGGTTCTCTCAAAACAAGCCTGTCCACAGACTCTCAGAGGACACATAGCCAAATCCCATGAGGGAAAACAAGGCCAAGCACTCTGTTTGGGCTGAGACACTGTGGATCATAAAAGAAAAGACATATTTACTTATGAATAAAGATGAATTGAGAAATGTGGCAGTAAAAGAAGGGAGACTGATTGGTCCTGTCATTTCCATGAAACATGTAGAAGCTAAAAAGTCAAACAAAAACACAAACAGCAAAAGAAAAGGGATCTGGTGATGGAGTGGAACCAAACAGCGGGTGACATTTTCAGAGTGAACTCATTCAGCCTGAAGACAAAAGACTCAGAAAGACAAAAGATCCTCCAACGCTCCCGACACGTTCACCTCGAACAGATACAGAGGCTGCACATTTGTTGACATTTAATCATCGGCTGATATTTTACTATGCGGACTGATCCGAAGCATCATTCATTTAACAGTCTATCCCTATGTCTTGGCTGTCTACGTTATCTGTGCACTGTTCCCAACAAGTAATTTCTCCATTTACCGATATTTTTAACGCTGAACAAATATCCAGCACTTGCATCTGGTGTTTAACTCCAGTGGATAATGTTTGGTTTTCATTGCCAAATTAAATGGCTCTTGTCTCTTCTTCAAATTTTTTTGTCATCTTTTGTCTTCAGTCCCTTTCAAGCCAAAGTTGTTGAGAATCAAATCAAATTAAATAAAAAAATCAAGTATTTTTCCAAGTGTAAGGTCATGAACTTCGCCATTTAACATGCTAACCGAGGTCTGGAGCATCTGAGAAGTAGTTCTTTGGTTTCTCTGAGCATTGCACAATCTGACCTTGGGCCAAACTTGTTGGGACATCCACTATGAGAAAGACTGACAGCTGTCTTCAGTGTTTTCTTCTTGTGAAAATATGTTTTTTACCTCAGAATAATGGACTCCAAGTAGTTTAGAAATGGCCTTATAACCCTCCCAGATTGATGTGCAGCAAGAATTGTTTTTCTAAAATCACTGTTGATGTCTTTCCTTCTTGGTGTTGTATCAAAAATTCTCCAGATTAGAACACTTCATTTCTCCCTGTGAAGACATGCTTACACTGATTATGATAAATTAACTAAGCAGATTTTATCAGCAGCAGCTAAACAAATTCCTTATGGATGCAGTAAGGGCATATTTGTTCTTCATATATTGTGTCTGTATTTCGGGTTCATTTTTGTTTAATAGGTTATGAAACAGTGGACAATGTTATGCTGTTCTTCATCTTAGGTTGCATTTAGACGCTTTTAGTTGATTGATTCAGTACTATATATGTCTTTCTATTGTTGGGTTGAATGCCTAGCCTTTGGGTTTTTCCTAAGAAGGACAAAAGACTAAAACCAGAGTTGAACCAGAATTTATAATAAGCTTGAATGCAAAATTAGGGCAGATTATGGATGAATCAGCTTCTAGACATGAAATGGTCATTCAAAATCACACTACTAGAATATTTACTTGAAAACTGAAGCTCTCAAGAAGTGATTTTTATGCAGTTTAAGCAAAATAATAAATGTCTTGTTCATGGACAGTAAATTGGAGACAAATTGAACAAAGTAAACAACAAGGGAATATGTTGTCGCTTTAAATCTCAAAAGTAATGTCTGGAAATGGAAGTACATAAATATGACCCAATAGCTATGGCTACTTCTGATATACTGTACAGTACATGGAGCTGCAGACCTCCGTGCCTCCTTCCCTCAGGCAACAGAGGATGGAGGGGGAGGAAGCAGGCTATATATCACCAATGAGGCATTCTGCCATTTGTCTTGCAGTTGGGTGACTGAGGCAAAAGAAAAATGAAAAGATTGAGAGGAGGAGGGGTGCAAGGGTAGCTGTAAGGAGGGAAATGAGGACAGAAGACAGGACTGAAAGAAAAAAGAGATGGAGAGGCGGAGGGAAATGGATGGTTAAAAAAAATTAGGGATGCATAGATGAGGACCGGAAAGAGGGACAAAGACCAAGTGTCCAGTTGAAGGAAAGAAAACAATGTGAGGAAAATAGACAAAAGTGACATAATAAGAGAGGGAAATGGTAGATGTAGAGGAAGTGGACAGACAGTACTGTAAGGAAACTGAGGAGGTGGGCAGTTGGAGGTACGGAAAAGAGTTCAAGATTTAGCAGCACCGTTGGACTGGAGGTAGGTACTGTATGCTATCACATTTCAGACCATGTCATTTACAGAAAAACTCAAATCCTTGAGTTTCAATGAGTCTGATTTCACAGCAATTTAACAGCCCCAAGGTTACACAATAGCAGTGATTCTAAAAAGAATTAGCAGTTTGGAAAATGCTGTCCGTAGTCCATTAAAAGTAACTAGCACTGCTGAGATGTCCTGCCTTTGCATTTTACAGTGGAACAGTTTGGTCTTTGTGTTTATGTCTTGTATAATCCATCCATCCATCCATTTTCTGAACCGCTTAATCCATTTGGGTCGCGGGTGTGCCGCAGCCTATCCCAGCTATCAACGGGCGAGAGGCGGGGTACACCCTGGACAGGTCGCCAGTCTGTCGCAGTGTCTTGTATAATATTAATTTTAAAACATGAATTTGATACTAGCTTTGCAGAAAGTGGCCTTCTTCAAACCAGGACTGATGTAGCTGCATGTGCAGGTTCAAGAGGAACGCTACACTGTACATATGGTCTGGTTGTAATATGCTTGTTACTGCTTAATGAACACAGACTCCTCTGCTATCTTTTAGGTTTTTTGTGTATTTAAAGTGCTTTGGTATATTTGTTTTTACGAGTCATTCATCTAGAAGCTTTTGGATATATTCTGGAGCAGGACTCTTGTGGAACTTTGTTGCTCTAAAGTTCATCTGTCTATGCTGAATATACCTAAAGCAATCAACCAAATGTTTTGAGGTGGACTATGTTGTGATTTAAATGTGCAAACTTGTCTCTCATAAACACACAATCTCTGGTTGATGTAGAATGAACAAATTTAAATAAACTCAATTCTTCAAATGAATTTAATTTGTATTTTGTGGCTATGATATTATTTACAGATCAATCTTCTCAGCAATGGCATCTCAAAAGGCTTTTGGCGAGGTTCCTGTTGCTGCTGATTGTTCTGGACGGCAGGCAGTCAAGACAATGCTGAACACCTGACACTGTCTCCCGCTTACACTGCCTCACGTGGGTGATAAACTAGCATGTGAGTCTGCAGGGTAGTTGTCATTGTTGAGAATGAAATCTGAATGAAGTCAACCCTATCTTTGTCATTCTGACAGTGTATCATGTAAATTCAAACTTCTTCCAAACATGATTTGTTTATATTCATTCTTCTGTCTGTGGTCTCAGAGTGGCTTCACTTGCTGGATTCCTACAGTTTTTGTAGGAATGGGACAAACATATCATTAGCTTATTTCACCGAAAGGTGACCAGGGCTTGGGTACCCGTAGGTTTCTGAAAAGCTGAATTGAAGCTCGGTGGGCGGTTCCCACCTGCCACCATCCTGGCAGCGTCACATGTCTCGTCACTCCCAGAAAAACTAAAATGGGCGAAGAGGTGGTGCTGGGGGGGCTGCAAGTGTGGGTACAGATGATTTACACCCATCAAACTCTGAGCTGCTTGTAGTTCAGAGCTAACCAAGCTAACAGAGGTAGGAAGTCTAAAGCTAAGGTGCGCTGTTAGCCAAAAGGGCAGAAAGGACACGCCCTCATGAGGAATTTCAATATATAATAATATACAGTAAACAGATGAGTTATTATTCAGTTATGAGTTATCACTATTTATAAACTTCAAATCGTTTTCTCTTTTTTGAAAGTCAAATGAAAGAGCATAAACTATATTTGAAAGCTCTGCATGTCCACAAACTGGAGAAAGCCCAAGATGATACGCAGGGAGATAAACTTTACATAATGCATAGACTGTCTGCTCCACTGTGCAGGACAGATTTGGGTCAAATACAGTGTTTCTCAGAAGTAACACGTAAACTCCTCCAGAGACTTTAATAAAGGAAGATGCTGTGTGTAGCAGCATGGCATCCAAAAGTTCACAAAGCAGCTGGCACACATGCTGGAAAATTGGCTGATATATTGATTTAGCTGCTGTCAGGACACAGCTTCAAAGCAGAGTTATAAAAACACATTGAGCCTGAATTTTACTGGAATGAAGTGATTGTAAAATTTTACCTGCAGGAAAATGGTGAAATACAACACGATGCTGGCTTAAATGAAAAAAATGAACGCCATGTTTTCTTGAATCCCGTGCAAGTCCGATATTTAGATTTGTAGTTTTGCATTTGTTAAATGTGGTGAGAATGTAGTACTGAATATGAATGATTTTAGTTCCATCCTTCAGCTGTTTTCCTGTCAATAAGTGCTCATTTTGCTGCCCCTCCTCTTCACCCTGTCAGGGTTAAGAGGGTTGTGGTAAGTGGCCAAGCAGCATGCAGGGAGGGTGGGCGGCGAGGCTGTGTGGGTGGGTGGTTTGTTACGCCTGCCAAATGCTGAAGTACAGTGATGAATGCTGCTGGGAGATGGAGTGCCAGGCTGCAAAAACAGGAACAAAAATTTAAAAAAACATAAACACTGGATGGCTGCATTATTTTACTCATGATTATATTATATATATATGTTTCATTAGTTTTGCAGCATCTACGCTGACAGCTAAAAATCAATGAATATATAATATTTCTCATAAATACCATGAAATGCTAAATTCGCTATAAAAGCTTACATTCTTAAGCATTACATTTATTTTTCCTATTTATAATTCTTCAAATGTAATATTCAAATACAACCTTAAGTTTTTTCTTCATAGGGGGGGAATCTTTTTTATTCTTTCATGTCCATATCTGGTCATGTTGTTATGAGAAAAGCTCTAAAAGCTTTTCCTGTTAAAGGGTTATTCAAATTAATTTCAGCCAGGCAAGTTTCACATTCATGTGTTGGTTGTTTCTCTTATGCTGTGGGTTGAAGGAAGATAATCAGGTTATTCTCCACAATGCTCTTCCATCCTGACAAAGTGGATGTGACGGGAGGAACAACGGATGATTATCATTAAGCACAGCTCTGTGGCGAGTCGCTCGCTGCCCCACACAAAGATCTGACTTTATATTCCCCCAAAGAGCACAAGCAGTGCACATACACACAGAAAGTATGTCCTACAGATGTGGATGTTATTGCACCCACCCAGATGTCTCAGAAAATGTGATGAATTTATATATAAGCATTGTTATCCTCTCAGTGGTGACATCTTAGAAAGCCTCTTGCAAGGGTTCTGCAGTCGGGTGATGCTGAACATCGTGAACCTGATGCTGACTTCCTCATAAACGTTTTTAAGGTTAGAAAGCAGTTTAATGATACTTAAATGTGACTCTGTCACTAAAGCAAATCAGTCCAGTAAAACAGCCTGGATCAAAATTTCTCCAAAGTGTACAGCCATGATGGCTAACTGTGTCTTAGCTGATAGATCAGTAACAACCACAACCTGTCCCTCCAGGGTTCATGCATGTTTGTATGACTGGTTCATTTCATTTAACGTTTTAGTCGTTTCCTTAAATACACTGGAGCCAATTGTTGCAAACTGCAGTGTTTTAACATCTGACAGGCCTTTAAATGCATTGATCTGGTGCTGCAGCAGGTCACTCTGGAACTGATTCATTTTTTAAATTTTTTAATCTCAACACAACTTAATGAGCCTGATGTCTGGGTTGTTTTTAGCTCACATGCCCATTTTATGTTGCAGCGATCAGAACTTTTAATATAGAGGACAAAAATTGTACACACACAAAGAAGTCTGATTCTGCTAGAGAGGTTTGTAATGATGGCAAAATCAAAGAGATCTTGCATAGTCTCCAAATCTGCAGTGAGATGAGGCAAAACTCCCCGTTGTTGATCTTTATCAGAGCCACAGGCTTCCAGCATATGGGAGCCTTAGTACTGGATAGTTCAGTGCGTCTGTGAGCCTGAAAGAAGCAATTATTCAAACTATGAGATCCTAAAAATCTGCCCATCTGTGGCGCTCAAAGAACAAGAAGTCCATATGCTGCACTTATACGCCGTCTGGTTCAAGATTTCCAGATTTCCAACAAAAGGAGTTTGGCAGAATAAACCACAGAAAAATATGTCTGAATTTTGATACTAACTATGTGATTGGACCCATATTGTTTGATAACATGATGCTGTTTCTGAACCCTTCACATTTGCACAGGTCCTGAAATGTTCCAAAGAGTTTCCAGTTTGGTGTGATGTGATGACGCAACTGTCCACTACATTTGTGACAAACTTTCAACCCTGTCTCTTAATAAAATCCTTGGAACATCTGAGATAGTTTGCTTGTTTGTGTGAAAAGCAACGGTGAAAAAACTGGACCTAACTCTGCATGTTCCTCCTGAGCATCTCCAGTTTGCGTGACATTAATTCAGTTGTGACCCATACACATACATTGCAAACAAATTCTGCAGAAAGACCATCAAGAAAATTCTAAAAAAAAGAATAAACACCATCTTAAAACTCTTTCAGAGATTGGTGACATAGCTGGAAAAACCTTAGTGAGACCCTGAAGCTACCCATCACTCCAGTCCTGGAATAAGATTATGTGGCTTCAGGTTTTCTGTGTATTCAATTAGTCTGAGGTATTTTGGGGACACCCTGAGAGCTCTGGAGCCCTGCGGCACAAGCTGTTTTTCCCCATTTCGAAATCCAGTTTCTCATTTAAACTTGAGCTGGAACATATTTGCATGGAATGAAGTTTGCAGCTTTCACCTCCCAGCTGTTACATTAGAGTCGCAGGGGGTTTCTGCACGGCCACTATGCACAGGGGAAACTCTTACAACCTAAATGCCGCAAATCCAAATTTTATTGCACATACAGCCATATTTTAAGATCACCTAAAAAAAAATTAACATAACACCTAAGATTCTCTGACTTAGCCATCAGTGGAGCCATTTTGATTGTCCGGTCCATATATAGCTTCGGCCTGATTCTAATTCATGACCCCGTTTCTGTTACAGGCCGTGTACAGTGAAATGAGACACCGCTGTCACGCTGCCAACATGGTAGCGAACAGTGTAGCAGGGCCAAGATTCGCCCCATTTCCTGTCACCGATCAACAGCGTGAGGAGCTCTGTGATAAACGCAGTGATGGCGGCGTGCTAAACAGGACATGGACGCAGTCAGAGAGACACAACCTCCTCTGCTGCATAAAGACAGCCGCAACCTAACCCGGAAGACAGTTTAACTTGAAATGACAAACTGGAATTAAGTGAATTGGTTCTGCTGTGAGGCGGAAACCGTGTGGACCACACACCAGTTATCTAAGTTAGCGCTGGAACCTGCTGTGCGGTTAATGACCTGGGGATTCAGGATGTTGGGCTTCATTACATGGTTGATTGAACAATTAATCTGTGTGTTTTCTGAGGGGTGACATGAGCGACTTGGTGGAGTCGAGGTTGAAGTGCATGAGCAGATTTGTAAAGAGCCATGGGAATCCAAGCTCAAATGTTTCAGAAAAAAATCTGGACGATGTTTGCTTTAAGGTTCATATTTTTCTGTGGATGGTTACCTCGGGCCCGACAAAAACTTTGGATAATTACAGTGTTTATAGCAATTTTCTTGCATTACAACATAAAAATAAAGAGTAGATGATCAGACCCCAAACGGTATCTTTTGGTCGGTGAAAACTTCTTAAATGAGATTGTGCTTGTTTTCAGATAAAAATGTTTTGTTTGTTCATAGTGTCAGACACGCTGAGTTCATGAATAAACTCATTTAATTTCGGGCTCTATGCAACAAAATTGACCCCCCAAAAATTCAAATGGATTAACAACATTAAAAGTAGCTGTAGCTTTAATCATAATTTTTTTAGATTGTTTTCTTATTCTAAACAATATTCTAACGCAGACATATCCACCGTATCCAATGTAAAAATTGCACAGGATTCTTAATAAAACCTTTGCTTAAAGGAAATGTAAGAACTGTAAAATTAAATTTGATTAACTTTCACTGATTTTCTTCAAATTCAAATTCATTTATTCATTACACGAGGCTGAACACCAAATTCTGCTTCAGCATCAATTCATTAAGATTTGTAAAAATAAACAGCTTAATAAGATATAAGTTAAAATTATAATGTGAATAAAAATGAATTAAAAACATTGATACAGATGAAGTCTTGTGAGGTTTGGATATGACTCTGAAGTGCTCTGACTGGATTTAGTTCTTTTAAATGACAGACAGATGGGCCAACAGATGTACAGATAAGCAACCAAACTTACTTTTTTTTACTAGTCCTGTCAAGGTTCCTAACAGCAGAATTATGGTCTAGATGCCACAGAATTTGCATTGCCAGGAAGAGATTCGTGAATATAAGGCTCTCCATGATTTTTAAGTTTTATTCTTTATTTCTAAATTGGTTTACTGCTGGATTTACAGGTTAACACCAAACCTGACCGGGGGAGAAAGGGAGAGAGTGAAAAGAAGGTGAAGACAGAAACAAATAAAAAGCAACAGCAACATCAAAACAAAAAAAAACCAGATAAACAGGTTTAAAGAAACATAACAGAAAACATCCGATGACCTCTGCCAGAAAAACAAACCTGACAATCATCAGGAACACCTATTAAAAGTACGACAAGCTGAGGAAAATGTGAATTTACAACAATAAACTAAAACAAACCACAATGCATTTTTGGAAAAGGAGATCAATGACGTCCATGTCATCTGTTCGTATTTGCATGTGTGGGAGCAGTAAAACACCAAGATGAAACTTTTACTGCACTTGGTGAAGGTATCACGGCGCTCATTGATGCTGGAAGGTTAAGTCACCAAGTTATTAATTAAAGTGGACTGTAAACAGTAGATCAGATAAATCTCTCCTCGTCTCTGTTGCCTCATCAGCTGCTCTCCCTCCTCCCAAATCAAGTGTAACGTGGCAAACGTGAACACAGCGATCCATGGCAACAGGTGCCAAGGGGTCGTTACCGAGGCAACAAAAGCACTTTGCATCAGCTACAAGTTGACAGGTAAAGAGAGGACATCAACAACACATGTTCGTGAGTTCAGCTGAGTTTTAGAAGCAACAGCACAAGTGGGAAAATAAACCAAATGAAACACGGCAAGTATAGCAAGAGTCACTGGGTGAACTGGTGCACTTAGATTGCGACAGTCAAGAGCATCAAATTACTGTTTTAACTTCAAAAGCTGTCACAAGCGCTTCTGTTTTCAGTCAGGATCTGGATAATCTTTTCTCTACGCCTGGCACAGCAGAGAGTGTGTGAGTTAAAACTGCAAGTAGATGAACAAAACTGTGAGGCAGTTCAGTTATTCCACAGAGGTGAAAATGACGTCCCTGTAAAACAGACCCTGAGTCCGCCAAAAGTCCATTAAAACGCCTGAGTGGTCATTAAGAAGCAATAAATGTCAAATATTTTACTGTGAGTCATCTAATGGGAATGGGATAAAAATGAAATGCGGTTCAGGTGTGAGACTCATAATGAGCCAAAGAGGCGTCGGTGACTCAGTTTTTTAAAATGAGTCATCAATTCAGAGCCGAGAGGCTTTATGAGCTGAGCAGCTAATGCGAGCAGGTAGGAGGAGACAGACAGGTGGTCGCAGACACAAACAGACATGTAGACAAACAGATGGACAAACCAGCAGGCAGCAGGAGCCAGGCGTACAGATGACAGACGGCTAAATAACAGACGGCTGATTTCAGGAGCACAAATAGGTTCAGTCTGCTGCAGGCACAGAAGAATTACCAGTGAATATTATTTTACTCTTCCATTAATCCTGAATGTGGTTTAGAATTTAGCATAAATATGTTATAAATGTTGTCCTACTTGACTGATATTGAAGAGATTTTTATCCATTTTCTGTGCCCATAAATAAATAAAAACAAAACATTCTGTGTACTTTCAGGCTGCTTCTTTTTTCATTTAAAACAAAAAGATAAACTTATTTTTTCCAAGTTTTTGTTCCCTAAACCAAGACTGAAAATCATATAATGGACAGTTATCTCCAAATCGTGTTCAAAATAAAAAGGAAAGCAATGAGAAAAAAATATGTAAAGATTTGATTTAGTTTCTTTCATATGAGACACTGACCTAGGAGCCATCTCTGCTCCACTGTGTTTTATCATTGTTTAATATCAGAATACAATATTTCCCTACTTTGCTTCACATATTCAACAACACAAACTACTTTTCCATTTTGTTACGACAGAGGATTTTTGTTTTTATCTATGGATCAGTTGGAGTGATAGTTTATGGTTGGACATTCATTTACAGCACATTTGGGTGCTTGTATGAGATAAGCCTTTTATTTATAGCTGCACTAATGACCATAGGAAGATTTTCTCTATAAAACCCAACCCTCCTAACAATTCAAGCTAATTCAGTAATTTGTCTTGCATCCTGTCTCTTCTCTTAGTTCTCTCCAGCCAGTAAAAGTCGGTGCGATGCTAACTCATCTTATCTGATCTGACCCCTCTTCCTCTGATAATGTATTCTTACCTTTCTTTAATCAGTGTTCAAAATGTCCACTATGTAGACATCCAGTGGTGTGTGACACAGTGCCGTAAGGCAAAATGTTACTGCAAAGCAACACACAGTTCAAGAAGAAATAGTTGTGAACTGAGATTCCTCCACCTCAGCGCTCTGCAGGGCAACGGCGGCACCAGGAATAATGTCAGTGTACCTTTAAAATGACTGAGAAAGGGTGAACTATGAATTTAATCGGTCACCTTCCAAGTACATGCCTTTCATCCTGGACAGGTTTAAAAATGTTGCTATGGCTTTAAACAACAAGAAAATGATGGCACATTTAAACTTACACTTACAGGAAGTGATGAGTGTTGAGCTCCAACTTGTTTAAGATTGGGATCTCAAAAAAGTAGGATGACTGATATTCTAGCCTCCTTCCCATTTTTTCCCTGTAGAATTTTTTTTAAAAAGCACACAAAGCCATCCCAAGCCAAACCCCTTAGTGGGAACGTCGCTTTGGACATTCCTTATCAGAGCCAAACACTTCAATGAGATGGAAGGGTTGCAAGCAAGAGCATTTCTGCAGAACAAGCCATAAAAGGCATCCTATTGGACTTGAAACTTGGCCTCTTCTCTCACACTTTGGAAAATACAAAGTCTGTTAACTAAAATGATGACCACCAGAGGTTACTTGTATTCATATAAATAGAATTCATGGAAAGAAAACATTTCTAGAAGAAAAAAAGGTTGGAGATAAACTGGGTAGAAAAGGAAGAAAATCGTTGAGGTGACAGAAAATACTTCAAAGCGAAACTCAAGTGATTATTTTTCTATCAAAGTACCTGAACTTCCTCCGAGTGTCTCCTGAAAAGGTGACCTCGTTCCGCTTCCTTTATCATAAATAAAGAGATAAAACAGCAGAAAAACTAAATACGTCTGAAAAATCATGACAAGCAGGCAACAACTGTGAGCTGAACTTTTAACCTGCTCAGATGCATATTTACACAAATCTGTTTACAGGTCACATGGCTGGATGTTAAACCGGTACCCATCCCTTTGCTGGCAGTCCATCTCATTCTGCTGCAGCAGGAAGATAAGACGTTGGCCGAGTCTCCTCAGACCGCAATGTGAAACTTGAGAGGATTCATCTGCGTAACATTTAAACAAGATTAAACGTGCCATCCTACTGCTGTCAGACTCCTCTGACAACGCAGCTGCTGGATTAAGTGACAGCCTTGACAACGAGGCAGCAGCTCTGAGGGAGTTTTAGGACTACATCTCCTCCTATGCACAGGTGAAACTATGATGGCCAATGACTTTAGAGATTATCTTTGAAATGCCATGGTGGTGTCTGAACCTTTGAGGAATAAACAGTGAGGACTGTGTGAAATCTTGAGTACAGATATTTAAATTCAAAATGCCACTTTCACTAACCTCTTTCAGCTGGATTCTCCTTTATTTCTGCCAGTTTCCGTTCACCAAGTTTTCATTATTACTGCAGAAAATACTGACATTTTGTTGAATTAGCTGCCATGTGAGATTTGCATAAGGTGGTTTCAGTAGACAGAAAAAAAAGCGATTTTATAAGGAGAACTGTGTAGCTGTGCTTGGGATGGTTGTACTTCCCCCTACATTCATGCTCAAAAACCCACAACGGCTTTGTTTTTGACAATCAGTAAAGTGACTGGAGTGACGAGCTTGAATAAAAACTGCATGTTAAAGCTCACAATCTACACTACATTGGGATTATAATAAAAAATAACATCAAAGAACTAAAGGAACTTTTATCAGAATAGAGATAAAATCAATCTCTAAACAATTTTGCTTTTTTGGGTTTGTTTTCCAGGAGCACATTGGCTTTAGATACTTTCCTTATTCCAAAATGTATATTTCTCCTCTGCTGCTGCCTCTGCTGAATCTGCCACGGTGTGGCCCGTGTGTTTACATCCGCTAACCAGTGTGTGACGCAGTTCATAAAGTTTATTTATATATATACAGTTTGTGAATATCTATTTATTCATTTTTATACATATTTTCTTGTAAATCGTCAAAATAAATTCAATCACAAACTGTGAACAAACTGCACAGGACATTTATTTTACGTGTAGGCCTACTAGAGAGCAGTCAGAGGTCTCAGCATGAAAACTGTGAAATTGTTTCTAAACACAGAACTAAGTCAAGGTGTTTCAGCCACAGTCAGTTATAAATAATGCATTTTAATGGATTCTCGCCAACACAGTTGTTCCTGCTGAGAGGCTCCTGTGGAGTGAAATTATTCAAAGCGCACTAATAAACACACACTTGGGCTGTGTCCGAATGTGCGCCCTATGCCCTAACCCCTCAATCACTACATAGGGCTGCCCTACATAGCGCACTATGTAGGGCACTCGTTCTGACGGCGATTCGGACACGAAGCTC
>JAVQJG010264970.1:0-12707 GCA_036024015.1 Craterocephalus amniculus
GTAAAAGCAGAGAAATGAATCTGACTCCGTCCCTCATCAGCTGATATGTAGCTGAACAATCCTCCATCACTGCAATCAGCTGTTTTCTCTCCATCAGACTCTACACCTGTCCACAGGTACTCTGCTCAGCAGGACCCAGTTGTTAGTTTGGTTCTTTTTTTCACATTCCAGTTGTGTGACAGTCAGATTACTTGGACTGATTGTCTGAAGCGCCTTGAGATGACGCTGTTATTAAGTGGCGACATACAAATAAAGTTAAAATGAAATGAATTCCCGTTAACTGAGTGAAGATGAATAATTTAGTCTTTTCTTTAGCAGAAGGGGACGTACAAATGTACACATAGTTCTGCAAGTTACATCACAGTTACGTCACCGCGTTACAGGCGTTACCTTAGCAACGCCTAAATCAGCTGGTCCAGATCAGCGGACCTTTGACAGGTGAGAGAGAGAAACGCGCTGCGGCGTTGTTTGGCATGAAAGAGACACGGAGGCAGCATGACGTAGCTCCTATCCTTCAGCCTGTTATTACCAAACATCTGTTACGTCATGTTTCTGCGTGTGACGGAGGTACCAGCTGATTCATGCTGCAGGGAGATGTCGCCGCTCTCACCGCTGTCCCGTGTGCCTTCCTGCTGCAGAAGCATGTTCCTGCCTGGAAGCCGGAGCTGCGGCTGCCGCACGGCAGCGACTACGTGGTGCTGAGCGGCCTGGACTGGAACACGGAGTACGAGGTCCAGGTGGTGGCGGAGAATCAGCAGGGCAAGTCCGAGCCCGGCATCGTCTCCTTCAGAACGGCCATGGAGCCCACCACCGTGCCAGGTACACTTCCCACCCCCCGCACCCCCCGCACACACCGCACACACCGCACACAGGCCTCCACCGGGACCGCCCAGCCTCCATGATGTGGATTCCTCACTGCCACTCGCTCTCAGACCGTGTGAAATGAGCACAAACTCTTCCATCCATTGAACATGGTGTCCAGCAGCGAGGAGCAAACTGCTGCTACAGATGTAGAAACATCCCAGCGCGGCAGGGGATTGCTGTATGATGCTACCACAGTTGTTCTCACACAGGCGGTCATGAGATCATTGTAAAGACAGAAATAATGCAGCAATGAATAAACAATGAGCACCTTCATTGCTTCACGCGTGAGAGTTCGTGCAGACGCCACGATGGGAATCAGACTCTTCTGTGTGAGAGAAACCTAAGCAGTGACCTGAATCCTCTAAATAAAGCTTTATGACCTGCATCCAGCTCGCGCAGGGATGGGACTAGCATTTGCTAACAACACATTGGTAAAACGAAGGCGTTTTGTGGCAGATGATGCCTTATTAAGAGGGCGAGCGCCTGGTCTGATCACACCTCGCCCCATCCTCTGCATCCTCCAACATTGTGCTCACTTCACACGGTTTCCTGAGCCGGACAGTACCTGGAATGACCTTTACACGTATTTATTTTTAATGTTCTTCTGCTACAAAGCAAGTCGTCCCAGTAAAAATGAGTTTGTGTGTGGTCACGGTCGGCCTGTGCTTCTGTGTGCGGTTGTGTTGAAGTGCACCTTTTACCTCGGGCTGCCTCCCCATCTCACTACACCTGAGCTCCCCAGCAGGTAAAACGGGCCTCCTTCTTCTTCCAGTCGCCACATTGTTCTTCATTCTCACCTTCACCTCCAGTTCTCCCTCCCTCTCCGTCGCCTTTTCTCTAAATTAATCTTGCCGTTTATTGAATCCACCACTTGTCTTCACCATCCCGTGCGCAACAAGAAACAGAAAAGCACAAAGGGAAATGGAGCAGAGTTAATCACCGGTTCATGCATGAAGTAGATGTTTTCCATCAGAGTTTGCACGCTGAGCAGGTGTAGCTAAATGTGAAAAAGCAACAAGGACATCTCGCCCGTGAGTGCATGGTTCCCGCGGGTCTTAAAGGTCTTCAATTTAATTTGAAAAGTCCTTAAAGTTTATACAGTGGGTCTAAATGATGTCGGCCTGAACTTGGACGCTGTGTTGTGTTCAAATGCGTCGAGGAAATGTGAGTGCTGAACCCGACCATTATGTAGGAACCAGTTGTCTGGCTGCGGGGAAACGATGGGGGAACATTTAATGCAACGCACAGGAAGCTACCTGGCCGCCGCTCGACAGTCTGGCGGATTCTGAGAGTAAAACGGGGAAGTTGTGGTTTGATGCTCCGTCGCTGGACTTTCTGCTTGACCTGGGCGCAGAGTCCAGCAGAGTCCTCCTGCTCAGCTGTGCACGTTCCTGCAATGTGCACGTTGTTCTCAATGTCACTCCGGAGCAAGAGAAATTGTCTGGTCGCTCCTCCATGGAGAGCTGGTGACTAATGTTTGACCCAAGCGGCAACCTTCCGCTAGAAAAGTGATGCCCATGCGGAAGTGCAAAAAATTGCAGTTCCCTCTTCATCCACTAGGTGCTGCTGCAAAACAGAGCAATTTCTCATTGGCTCCCATGTTAAAAAGGCCAACTTTACAGCAGATTTAAACATGTTTACAGCCTGGTTCAATAAACCATTTTAGGATTAAAATGTCAGGTTTACCTTCATGACAACTGTGGGGGGAGTGAAAAAAATTTGTAGCGCCTCCGTTTAGATATTTAATCCTCCATTATTTAATCCTAAAGTTCCTCATTAATTGTGGGCGTGTCCTTTGATTGACAGGTGCCAGATATCCATGAAAACGAGGTCTAGCGTAGCACAACCATGGTTTTTAGCCGCTAACTGCACTTCATATCTTTAACCCGCCTTCCTCCGATGGCTGGTTAGCCCCCGTTAGCTCCGGGTTAGCTTTGTTAGCACGTAGCTCGGAGTTTAATGGCTGTCAATGATCCCTCCCCACGCTCTCAGCCCCCGTCTCCGCGCCTCGTCGTCGGCCATTTATGGGCTTTCCGGCAGTCACGAGACTTGTGACAGTGCCAAGATGGCGGAGGAAGGAAACGCTCAATGTGCATCACTTCAGCTCAATACAATCCTATGGGTCACGTGGTTTAAGGGTTTGTCCATTCTTTTTACAGTCTATGGGAAAAACACTGGATTAGAGTAATGTCAAGTGCCTTTGGTACGTTAGCCTAATTTCATAAATACACATTTTAACACATTTAGTTTTCAGCTTTTGACCATTTCAAACCATGACTTTGAACTCGAAATAAAGATATGGTAGGTGTAAAAACAAAAGTAGTCTATTACAAATGGCATTTTTTGGCCTTTATGTTGTGGTGGCTGAAGACTAGCCGTCTCCCAACAAGAAAGTAGTTGGCTCGATTCCAATTTCCCCCTGACTATTTGCTGAAGAGTTGTTGGGCAAGACAATGAACTCCATGTTGCCTCCCAATGTGTCTATCAAGGTATGAATGATAGTTTGTGTAACAAGTGTTGTGTGTGAGAATGTGACATGTAGTGTAAAAGTGCTTTGAGTGCTCCAGTAAAGCGGTAAATAAGTATAGTCCATTTACGACAGTTTGATGGGAAAAGGGTTCAGAGAGCAGGGAATGAAATGCAGCAATGGACCCAAGGCTGGAACCCTGGGCAGCTGCAGCAAGGCGTTATGCCTCCGTATGGGGTATAGCTGCTCAACTAATTGAGCTAAAAGTCCTCCCCCTTATTTGAGAACCATGTAAAATAACCATACTGATGTAAATTCTAGTCTGGTTGCCATTTCATTTAGTTAAATCCTAAACATGGGAAAAATGGGAAAAACGTGGGAACGTGGGAAAAATGTCCATGATTTGTAGTCAGACATTGTTGTCAGAATAGCTGAACATTCTCTGCTGCTGGTCAAAATTCATAACACCGATGCACATGATCAAAAAAGGGCCCACAGTATTTAACATCTGTATTTTTCACCACACACATGGTTAGCTCTCGACCTACTCTGCATTAATGCCAATGTTACCTCAGAAAAAAGAGTACACCTACAGACTGTTTCCTTCCTGCCTCTGTGCATGGTGGATCATTGTTAGGGTTTATAGGAGTCATTAGATCTTGGTTTTTTCATGTTGTTACAACTCTAATTGTCTGCAGTGAAAAGACAAATTGCCATGAAAAAAGAGAACGCACCTCACTCATGACCAGGCAGTTCTTTGCTTTCTGATGTGCAGAGCTGACTTTGTTGACCCTGAACCATAGTTACTCTGCAGCGGGCTTATAGGCTGCTACAGGCTTAGGCTGCTGCATATTGGATTGCCGTATGTATAAATCGTGCAACATAAACAGTTGCATTAGCTTGCCTATCATTATTTCATTGTAAAATGATTATATTTCAATGATATTTGTATATTTTGATTATTGCTTAATACATGAATATTTTAAACAATTTATTTGATTGGTTCTATAAATCTGCTATGTGCAAGTAGGGATGGATGTGTTGATTCTTTGATTGTGTGCTTCTCAAAATGGAATTTGATACTACTGAAAAGTATCACATCACCAGAATTATAGAAAATATGTCCTTTGTTCTCACTTAGGCAGTAGCATTACATATGTACAATTATCCCAGATTTATTCCTGAAGTCATAACAATGATGATGATGTGTATATGTTACTGGTTTAATGCCAGTTCTTGAACTTTATGTTATTTTAATTTTAAACCTATTCTTTTTATTGTAATTTTTAAGATTTATTTTCATCTTGATTTAGTCATTGATATGTTTTATAAGCATTTCTTTCAAGTTTTAATGAGTTACCTCAAATACATTGTGACCTTGCAATAAAGTTATTAATGGACACTTTACAACTAAATGATTTAACATTGATAACAATTTAAAGGTTGCATTTTCTAAAATAAATGTTGGTTTCGCTGTCTAATCAAATACAATTTATATCTAGTTATGCACAAGCAGCATTACCAAAAACAAAGAAATGATAATCAAGATGGCTACTTCCTGTCTCGTTCAGGCTAAGTCAGGTTTAATTAAGTGAAGAGACGAACTTGATTTACCTTCTGTTTTTATCCTGATGGTTAAAAAAATGGAGAAAAATAGTTTTCAGATGTCAGTTTTTGGTAGTCATGCCCCCATCTTCCGGATGTTTGTGCCAGCTGTCAGTTGTAGCCGTCCCATACAGACGGTGACATTTAAGCAGTCCCCTCCCACACTCGGCTGCTCTGCGATGTAACGAGATTAATTGCCCAAGGTAATCCAAAAATCCCGGGCTTAAACAAATCAAGGACAGTTTGCCTCTCTGGTTTCCTCCCCTTTCCCCGCCTATCCCATTGTCTTCCTCTCTCATCTCTTCATACTCCTGACTCAACCTTATATTCCTGCACAGACACACATTTCTGCATATTTCCAGAGTTTGATTTGATTTCACTCAGAAAGATCTGCCCCCAGATTGAAGATGCAGAGGATTAGGCTCCATGTGTCTGCGTGAAAAGACTGTTTTCAGCTCGAGACCATTTTGTGATAAAAAAAAAGAAAAAGAAAAAGGCAGATGTTTCTTTTTATAGTTGGTTATTTTGTCTAATTTTTCAATATTATACTGTACCAAATAAAAATATAGTTAATTAATACAGAAAATAACTTCATGCCTCAGCTGATGCTTTAAACATCTGTTACCACATCCGAGGTAAATTCAATCAAAAGGCAAAAACTTGAAGTCACGTAAACGGCCACTATCTGAGTCAGCTGAAGAGTACTTTGGATAAAAGCATCCTCTGAGTCCTGTGTCGTGCTTTCATCATCGTACTCTGTGTTGCATAATGACCTTTTAGCAGAAGCTTAAAACACCCCGAGATCTAGATGGTGACCACTCGTGGTTTCTGGGTCACAGCCGATTTCGGCTGAATCTGAAGGTAGCTCTGATCAGGAGAGTCTCCAACCAGAAATCACAGGCTGGCGACCTGTTTGAGAATTAAAAGACACACTGAGGCTTAGTCACAAAGACGTTTAACCAAAGTGAAATCTGCATGGTCATCAGCCTCTTCTGGTACGGATAAAAAAGTCTTGCCAGCAGACGACTGGTTGGTGAAAACAACATTTTATATTTACTGAGCCAAAGCAGGAACAGTAAAAAGAGTTACTGTGAGGTGAAGAACCACCAACGTCTAATCTCCAGAGAAGACATCAGTCAAAGTCAAACAATTCAATAAGTTGTCTTTAAATATTTTAATATTTAGTGTAAAAATAAAAGTCCTTCCTAAGGAAGCTGTTCTATCAGCCATGTTTCCACTGAAGCTGCCTCTCACTCCGATCAGTGGTGACTCTCTCAGGTTGAAATGTAATGGTCCACCCGCTGCCCACCCAAAGCCCCAGTACTTAATTTGGTACATTTTCTCACTTCCACTAGCACCGGTAACTTCAGGCCCTGCATCCTGTCTCTTCTCTGAGTTCTCTCCAGCTGTTGTCTGTTTTGCTCTGTCCCATTCTGTCTTTCTTCTCCTCACTTCCTCCAGCAAGTAAATTGAAAACAGCAAGTAAATTGAAAAAATATGATAGAAAGATGCACTGGGATGGGAAAAAAGTTGAAGTGCAGTTTCTCGGGATGCCGCTGGGCAAACATAAAGTACATAATAAATGTCTGTGTGCCATCAGAATGAGCCAGAAGCTCTGAGATTTAAAGTCCAGAACACATTTAGTGCTACTTTAAACACATTGTCCAATGAATATGAATGAAACTGATGAAAAACTTAATTATCTACAAAGGCAATTTTATATTATACTTATATACTCTATATATTTATTTTTATACTAAACAAATACAGTGATGCTGTCAGAAGTAAAATAACTTGATGTTTATAAAATGATACTTATAGGTCAGAAACGTCCAATTAGACAAACGCAGTAATTTGGAAAACACTGCAAGGTATCGCGATGGAGAATCCTGTGAAACTCGGACGGAGTTTTGGAGTTCCCTATATATTTTCTTTTTCTTCCTCAAAATGTAGTTTTATTGTGGTTTTTAAAATGTGGCCTTTGTCTGCGCCTCATTTGGAAAATTCCTCGAGCTTGCTACAGTCACTTTTTTATATATTCATTCCTGTGACACTCTAGTTTTTGTTGAGCAAGTATAAATATCCTCTGCTGTAGATGCCATATGCAAGGTTTACAGGTTGGCTGCCATGACAACATCCAAGAAGTTAATCCACAAATGAATAATACAAACCTACCTTTTAAGAAAAGTCATGAAGCCAATTAAAATATAATTTAATGCTAATGAGCATTAAATTACTCCACAGAGTAAAACCATAGCAGCATGCGGACCGCTGCCTCGCATTTAATGGGTGAAAAACTCAGAATATCTGGGACATGGTGCTATGTCCCTGTATGCCAAGTATCTGAGATAAAAGCATGTCATGGCTCAGCCACTATGTTTAGTTGCAGGTTTACACATTATAAAAACGAGCTGGTTTGAGTGAGTTTTAGGAACAAGATGGCAACAGGTAGGAAAACATCAGCATCATATGATATTACAGTAAAATGTCTTTAGATTACAAAACACGAAGTTCACCAGACACTGTGAAGCTTACATGAGAAAACGGCAAACAGCTTTTCTTTATTTTGTCTGTGAGATTTGGCCAAAAAAAGATGGTTGGACATTTGAAAGAATTTATAAAGACACTGTTTAAAGAGTCTATTAAACAAAACCCACATCTGATACATTCCCATGATTCTCTCTCATTATATTGAGTTAAATAAAACATTTTAGTTAAAAAAAACTAAAGATTTTGTCATTTCAGATGGCATCCAATAAAAGAAAATACACTTTAAAGCTGTTCTCATATGGACTACTGTTCTACTTGAAATTTATCCAGCTTTAAATGTTGCAGCTTCAAGAGATTATTTCCTTTCATGTCATAAAAGATGATCCGTATTTAAGAAAAAAACCTATATGCTGACATTATGATGACTATCTAGGGAGAGGAGCCACGTTGTGAGTGTTTATGTTCCCCATATGTTGGGATCGTGTTTAACTCGTCACGGTGCTTGTTTCCTGCTGAAAACTGTTGTGTTCCTCATCATTAAAACATGAGATGAGTTATTTCCTGTTGGACTCAGCATAAGCAGCAATGTCAGCTGTTAGCTGTGGATAGCTCCCTCATCAATCCCCTCCCTTCTTCTTATTCTTCCAACAATGCAGGAGCCATGTCAGATACGTCTAAGTGACTCCACAAGTCTTTCTACCCATTTACCAGCTGACATTTCCAGTCAAACCAATGACTTCTTGGTGATAATTCAGCTTAGATCAAATCTGACGTCAGCACAGAGGAAGATTGGCTGGTTTCCTTTTATCCTCCTAAACCTGCTGATTTTCTGTCACAAACATGCAGAACTCGCATTTGAAGATTGTTTGCTCCGTTTTGTCGTCACACCAGCGGCATAATGTGGGTCGTTGCAGATTCACTATCTGAGGGCTGCAGGGTCCACTCGCCCCATGGACAGCCCTTTATTTGGCAAAGCCTCCATAAGAACGTGCAACCAGAGGGCTGGACGGTTGGGAAAGTGTGTAGGACAGTTTGGCATTGAGACTGAATGTACTCTTGTGTTGTTTTCTTCTGTGGTTCTTTGAAGGTATTATTTATCCCAGTGCTTTAGCTCCAATCAAACAAAGCTTGTACTGCAGTTTTAAAGTCCAGTGGGTTCTGACTTCAAACATAGAGTTGTTTGTCATTCAGAGACACCGTAGGAAAAATGGTGGCATGGATATAGCAGCTGCCATGTCCCCACAAGTAGATATAAATGGCTCATTTCAAGAGAATATAAAACACAAGAGTTATATTTGTCAAGTGATCAGGTACCACTAGTAACAGTTTTATACATTAAATGTTTCTATCACTGATCTTTGATTTTATTACACATTTTATCACCTTTAAAACTACTCATGGCTTTTATTTGCTTCATTTTAAAGCTGAATTAATTCATTCAGGCTTCATGAATTTAGGTTTTTACGGAAAAAAGTTGTGAATGAAGTAAAATATAATTTACACTGAGACTCCTGGTTGGTCATGGAGGAAATTGTGAAATGTACTTTTTGACAGTCTTGATCATTTTAGATTTTAGTGGCCACTTTTTAACTTTTTCATTAATAGCAATCCTACTTCAGTAAGTGTAAATTTTATTTCCAAAATATCCGTATTTGAGACTCAAAAATCAATGTATGACTCCATCTGCCTTTTAAAACACGCTGACATCTTTGCACTAAACTCTCCGAAAATGTTGTATTCCCATGTTTGTCTTTGGAATTTTAACATAGTATTCTTCACTACATAAAACTACAACATTTTAAAGAGGGAGGAGGGGTGATGGTGGTGTTACATGGCTGAATATTGTGTCTCATCTGATCCCATCTTCTCACAGAGTTTCTCCCTTTGTTTACTTGTCATTTACAAATAGTTAAGAATGCAAATAAAAATATACATGACATGAACACATCCTGATTATAAACAAAAGTAAATAAGTAAAACGTTACCCTCTCAAAGTCTGTCCTTTTAAGTTGGGACACTACTGTATTTTAAGCATGAGTACAAACAAAACCCTTCCCTTTTTTTCTTTGGTCAGACTGAGCTGGATTTATTAAGAAAATAATCTGCAGATGATTTTTAGCTTTCACTTTCCTCTCTGATTTGTTTCAAGCTCTTTACTTTTTCCCTCTTCTTTAGTTTCGTGAATATTACACAAAACTGAGATATAAACGTATTTGCCTTAGTTGAACAAGTGCAACATCCACGTTCAATCTTCAGCGTCCATGAAGAAAAACCGCAGAACAAGATGTGCACTGAGCATTTCTTGAAATGGCTGTGATTTCCCTGTCTGGCTCAAGTCAAGTGGGAATCTGTATGAAGCAGATATATTGTGCCAAATGAAATTAACATGCCTAATTATTTCATATTGGTGAATATAAGGTCAGATTTCACCTCACAGAGAGCTCAGGCAGACATTTACAGTCACACAAAGTTAGTAATTCTTCACTTTGTTTGCAAATTCAATAAGAAACTATTTAGCTAATCGACATAAATAGAAGTTTATAGTTAGTGCAAATAGCATTATCGTATTCTAATTTATTTATATAAAAAATTAAATACAAACTAGTGGAACTGTTTTTAATCAGATCGGGTTTTGTTTTATTTACTTGGAGCTCAGTAGCGACTGGCACAAGCAAGCGTCCAGGTGGCTTCACGTGAGCACAGACGCTGCAAATAGAGGTGCATTAGCCTCCAATAAGCCACTTAAACTAATCTCTGCTTCTCTGGGAACATCCTAACACAATGAGTAAAATCAATGTTTTTCCAACCCGGTAAACTTTCTCAGATAAAAAGTGTCAATCAAAAAACTGCTTCTATAAGAGAGTGTTGGTGTATAAAACAAAAAATGTTGACCATGTGGTTGTGTAATTGTGGATGCTTTGCCACAGATATAATGCAAAATAGAAATAGTGTAGTGCTTCTACATTCTGCAATGTTTTTATGCATTTTGAATTTAAAATATGCAACTTTATCTACTTTTTTTTGCTTTACGCAGAACAAAAACATCATAACTCACCTGATTTAGTCCTTTTCGTTTCTTCCTCTATTTTTTCCTCTGCATGCAATTGTCGTCCAGGACAAATCCACCGGCGCTGACTGATTGGGACTTGTTGTGCAGAACTCTCCTCTCCTTGTCCCCCCTCCCCCTCCAGTGTTAATCTTCACAATATCCCTCACTACAGCTACTTATTGCCTGCTCACACTGCCAAAACCGTAGTATCATGCAGGTGTTGGAGGACTTATGGAACACAGCTTTAAAAAACTGTTGACTTTTCCTTGCTGGTGGAATGTAGAGTGTGTGGTGTGGCCGCATCCTTCAGGAACATGGCTGCTTCCGCCGACTCGACGGGTCAGATCTTAATTAAAGTTTTGACCCCAGAATAAAAAGACTGGGCAGATCTGTGCAGGTGGTCCCTCTGCTGCTATTTATAACTACGATCCTACACAGCTGGAAGGCCACACCGAGTGACATCAGGGATGCGTCATAAGAAAGCTACAAAGAGTAATTACATCTTTCTGTTGACAGAAGATTTTTGTTAAATATCCACAAACAGCACAGAGCTGCTGTTTGAGAGGATAAATGATAATAAAACATTTTGTATGGGATCAAAAACTTCACAGAACTTTAAAATTAATTATCTGAGTTATGCAGACGATACCCAACTTTATGTGTCTTTGTCAGCAGACGAGTGCAGCCCGATAGACTCACTGTGTCAGTGTCTAGAGCAAATTAACATCTGGATGAGAGAATTTCCTACAACTGAATGAAGATAAATCTGAAATAATTCTGTTTGGTAGCAAAGAGAAGAGGGTCAGCATCAGTAAACACCTGGAGACTCAGTCTCTTAAAACCATTGACCAGGTTCGTAACCTCGATATGCTGATAGACTCAGATCTGACTTTCTGCAGCCACATCAGAGCCGTCAGTAAGAACTTTTTACCTTTTCAGAAACATCGTTAGAATAAAAAGTTTAGTCTCCCAGTAAGACCACTAGAAACTCATCCATGGATTTCATCTCCGGCAGACTGGATCACTGTACTGGTCTGACAGGACTTCCTAAAAAGAGCAGAAAATACCTGCAGCTCATCCAGATGCTGCTGCTGATTTTTCAATTCAATTCAATTCAACTTTTTTTGTATAGTGCCAATTCATAACAAAGTCAAGATTATATATACTAGCCAATTAATAACAAATAGCCTATGTAAGGAAACCAACAGACTGCATCAAAAATAGTATTTGCAAGCTTCAGGCGACAGTGGGGAGAAAAATTCCCTTTTAACAGGAAGGAAAAACCTCCAGCAGAATCCGGCTCAGGGAGGGCGGCCATCTGCCTCGACCGGTTTGGGGTGGATACGACAGATAAGGGTTAAGGCCCCTACACACAAACGCGGCAAGCAGCGGCGGTGGGCGGCAAACCCATTCATTGTGTATGTGCTACCGCCGCGCATGGCGTTTGCGAGGAACACGATGTTTAGTGGCACGCAAGGGGGGCGCCTGCCGCCTCTCCGCGCGGCAAGGCGGGAGGCACCACGCTTCGCTGCGCCGCCGGCAAGCTGTCTGCGCTCGCTCACCGCGCTACCGCGCGGTCGCCGCCGCACAAACCGCATTTGGTGTGTAGGGGCCTTGACCGTGGACGGAGAACGTGAGAGCCCAAAGTGAGGATAATAAGAGAGAGTTGCAATAGTGAGTAGAAAGAGAGTGGAGAAAGAGCGGACTGAAAGAGAGGGTTGGTGGAGAGGAGAGAAAGACTGTGTAGAGAGAGAGGGAAGAAAGGGGTGAGAGACCAAGAGTGAAAAAAGAGGAGTGAAGGAGTGTAGGAAGAGTTTTAACCAGGACTAAAGGCCTCTACACACCAAACGCGGTTTGCGCGGCGGCGACCGCGCGGTACCACGGTGAGTGACCGCAGACAGCTTGGCGGCGGCGCGGCGCGTTCGCGCAGGTTGCTAAGCGACGGAGCAGAAAGAGTAGTATTTTATTAACTTGAATCTGTCCGAGAAAGAAAGTGTTCAGCTCTCATCTCCTGAGGAGGAGGAGGAGGGGAGCGAGGAGACGAGCAGAGCAGCAGCGGGGGAAGACTAGTTGCTGATCTCTGGCCATGACTGGCAAGATCTCTGTACACCAGCATTGTGTGTCCCAGAGTTCAGGACGCTGTGAAATAATGAACAGTTTTTCCTCCATGGCTGCAATGTGTGGCACTGTTCAGTTGGAATCCCTGTGACCACATTTTTTTTTCCTGAACCG
>JAVQJG010264978.1:0-56487 GCA_036024015.1 Craterocephalus amniculus
TAACCTAACTCTACTCACCTGTCTCTACCTCTACTTAAGCCAGGTCTTTTCCTCCCTCCAGTGCCAGATTGTCTGATCCTTCTATGCAGTAATCCAGCGTTCAACAGTTTTTGCCCTGATCTTTCTTTCTACCTGCCTGCCTCGACCCTGCTTTTTGCCTGTCCCCCCTGGATATTCTGTGGACCTCTGCCTGCCTGGACACTGCCAGTTGTCTGACCCCTGGGTTCCACTCGTCAGTCTCCCCCTCTTCCAATAAACCTTTCGTTACGCTACCGTAACTAGTTTGGTTTGTCCTTTGAGTCCAGCTTTCCAGTTCCTGTCAGGAAAACTGAAAAAACAAGAAAGCATTCCGATCTCGCACACCAAATAATACTCCTGAAAGGTGTGTTTTCACATATACACATCAGATAATCAGAAAGAAGTCATTTGGGAGAAACAGTATATTTTACAGATTAAACATACTCTGTGCTTGTTGTAAAGCTGCAGCATTATTGATATTTTCCCTATGGAATTAAACAAAAACTGTGTGTGACAGAGTGATAAACGCCTGAAGATTTATCACAAAACTTTCAAATCCTTACCGGTAAGATGGAAAGTTTCAGCATCTTCCAGGTCACTGGTGATTTTCCATGTAACAACAGTTTGGAGAAGAGTTTAGTCACACTACACTTTCATCATATCCAAGAGGAAACAAGTTTAATGTCCTAAAGGTTTTTTATTGTTTCCATCTCATACAAATGTTTTCTAATCAATTCCTTCCATTAAGACATCCTACCTATGTTTTCTGCACATGTGCACAACATGAAAATGTTATCTGTATGCGAGGTTGAGGACACTCCTATAAAAACATGCTACCCTCAACTCTGTGTTTAAGAGCAGCTGGTGTATCTCCGGGTTGTTGTGAAACTTCCGCTCCTCACCACTGTCAGCAACAAGTAGACAGCATATGGCATATGTTCTTCAATCCATTGTCCCTGACATTCATCCATTATCATTCAATTTGGACTGGCAGGACTCCCAGTCAACATTCTCCTGCAGTTTGGTCATTTGTCAAGTGTGACTCAAAGCAGAAGTTCTTCCGCATGATTTCACACAATTACCTCCATTCTTGCACAAATTCCAGGTCTTATTCTCTGATTTTGGCGTATTTCTGTGGCAGCATTACTTGTAGGCTTGGCATTGATACCAGAGCATGGCCTTGTGAGGACGGCACATTCTTGAAACAACTCTATCCTTAAAGAAATCTCCCTGTGGACATTACCTAAGTTCGTTAGTGTTATCAGATGTAGTGACTTTGGTAGAGTTACATATGACGTATCTGGAGGGTGGAAACTGACAAGACAACCTTGACGACAACCGACACATTGGTTTGTGATCCTTTGATTTGCCCTCCAAAAACTACTACAGCTTGGTTTTAATGACACGGAATAACCACTGTCTCCCAATACCACAAAATTTTGATATGAACACATTAGTTCTATTGTTTATGTGCTTCCTCCCACCTTCAAACACAGGCAGGTGTCCAGATGCAAGAGTACTATAGCTTCACACTTTTAAAGTCCAGCTTTAAACTTCTTCTAAACTCCATTTGTTGACCCTATCACTGTAGTTAAAGGATCTAAGCCAGTGTAACATCTGGTATTTCTGCGAGTCACACCTTAACCCTCATCCCAACTCAAGAGTATTGGTGCTTAAACCTAACCAAGCAACAGTAATATCCTCAAAACATGAGAGAATAGGCTGTGGGAAAACTTCCATTCGGGGGTGAAATGGTGTCTTTCTCATTTCAGTCTTGCACGACAGCCAAACCAAAACCATTCAGCCCTGCCTCCAGCAGTAGATTCTTTAGATTTCTATCTTAATTCAGTGTATAAATTTGTGTAACTACCATCACAGAAAGCAGCTAAATGACTTTCTGTTGACAGTTTAAATAAATCTTGGGAATGACCTGAATAACTGAGCATTGCAGAGCTCAGCTCCAGTCAATAAAGAAATAAATATCCATGAATCTTAAATTGCTCTTAATAAATATGCATTTTTCATTAGTCTTGGTGACAGTATGCAAAAAATGTCTGTAATTTACATTGCAGATTGTTTGTGTGCAATTTTCAAATGACTTCATGGAAGAAGAGAGTTGTTGACCCCATTTGGTAATAACTTCCTAATCAACACAGAGTATTCAGTGTCATCATATTGAATCAGCTTAGAACTTGAACAATGTAGTATAAGTGACATGATTAGATCTACAATGGATTTCAAAGAAGAACAAACAATAAGTGTACCATACCATACCAACTTCACATTTACAGCCTGATAAACCTGGTTTGACAAGGAAATATTTTGGCTGAACAATATGCAAAACCGCGTATATGAGTGGTTTCATTCTGGAGTCAGACATTTTGACAAACAGAACCAGTTGTGTTTGCCATGTACAAGAAAAAAAAGTGGGGGTAGATGTGGTTTGGAATAATTTGTTTTACTTGGGCACATTTTTGTCTTCTGCAGCAGTAAAACTTACTGTAATAGGATAATCATCAATCCATCATGTCAGCAAAATGTATCTGAAAGTGTCTCCTCTTATCCAAAAAGGTGAAAAACTAAATACTTAAAGCTCACAGTAGCTGTATTTTTGTGAAACTGAGCTGTGAAACCAGTCTTTTCTTTTAGGATCTTTGAAACCAAAACAAAATGAAACAAAAAAGAAATTCAGAGATCATTTGGTCCTATGGCCTTAGAACTAGATTGTTTTGGTTCAGAAAGAGCTGCTTTCCTCCAACAGACAGCAAAATGGTGCAGCTTAATTTGATACTCTGCATAAAACACAGGTCTAAATAAATTCTAATGCTGCCGTTCCTCTGCTGAATATGTAAATAGACATTTTCCTATCACACACTCAGTTCCATGGGATGAATACCTAAATAATCAGATATCTGTGCAGTTAGTTCCTGCTATTACCAGACGCCAAAAGTCCTTTCAAGATCAGCGCTTTATGTTCTTGGTCCAATAAAAATCTGAGGCCTCCTTAATTCTGCCCTATGAATAAACCTCACAGCTAATCATATGATTTCTTTTAATAATAGGGGTTACTATATCACTGTGTGCCCACAATTCTGAACACGTAGACACATATTTCCAATACTATTTTCCTGCATGGGCTTTCAATAAAAGCTCATTTCGGCCACTCCAAGATATAAAGAGGATATTTTCCCACTGAGATTTTGCTATTGTCATTTATTAGTTGTCGTAAATGTCTAGGTTTACCAGATGTTGTGTGTATGTGGTTGTGCGTATGCTGTTTCACTTACTCACTATCGCATATTGTTGAATATGAAATATGACATTAGGGAAACAAACAAGGCCTTATAACTGTTCAAGTTTGGGGTGAAGACAAGGCTCAATGTAAGAGCTAAGTGTGGAGAGGAAGATTTCAATTCATACTGAAAGAAAGTGATCATTTTGTTCAGAGAGCAGAAAAGAAAAGAATGATTAAAAGATTCTGGAAAGACAGAATGTGGACAGAGAGCTGAAATCTGACCATATAACAGACAAAGATGATGTCTGTTGAGGACTGTGGCTGGGATGAAAAGGAAGGAAGCCAGACGGCCCCGCATGATTCCTCCTTGATTCTTTGGAGTCAGAGTGCGCGCACACACACACACACACACACACACACACGATGATCGACTAAACATGTATGTAAATGAGAGGCTATCCTCGAAATCTGGTGAACAGATGTGGTTAATTGTTTCCATTCCTGTTAGCAAGAAAACATGCAACGCTCAGGGAAATCAGTTTACAATGCATATCCCTATTTTTCTTTTCTTCTTCTTTTTTTGCTTTTATTTGTTGTTGTTTTTTTGCAAAAATCCCTGCATTATCCATCAAGAGGTTAATGTCCTGTTAGATTAGATGTTTCGGATGACTAAATCTTCACCAATGCAAAACAAGAATGATGGTTTTTGTTTTCCAAAAAGTCTGTGGAATTATTAGTTCGCCAGAAGGACTTTAAAACGAATTTGCTATTAGATTAGGAATAAATGGCGATGAATGAGGTTAAGACTGATGTGCTGCCACTACTTTGAAGGACCCTGGTTGCAGAGTTCTGGACATTTTGGGGTTCTGGGCACCATACACAGAACTCCATTACAGTTATAAAGGTGGGAGGTTGTTCTCTAAGAGTTGAAACCAGGAGAGAGTAGATCCAAGAATGCATGGGCGACGGGACAGATAGTCAAGGAGAGTGGTATGGGAGATGGGGTCAATGGCAGCTGATGATTAAGGAAGATTAAGGAAGATGACTGAACTAATGTGACCTGAGAGGTTATTCTTGATGATTTCGATGAGGGACGTCTCTGAGCCTCTGGTCTCTGTAACCAGACTGAAGAAGTTCATAGAGCTCATGGTTGGACAAAGTAGTTGGGTGACTGTTGCTTTTTGACAAGTGATGAAGTCTATCACATGATGAAAAGTTCAGTAATTGTAACTTAGTAGAAAAAAATGTGTTGAGTGCTCCATTTGAAGTAGAAGATAGGGTTTCTGAGAATTTCTGAGCTCTCATTCAGAGAGAAAACCTGAAGTATTGCCTATATTGGAGGAAACACACCAGTTTCAGTGTTAAAATCCAATATGGCTCCCCTCACACTAATATTGCCAATAAAAAAACTATTTAATATCACTTCTGAAAGATTGATTTTCACTAACTAAGTCACTCAAATTGTGGTCACCAACTTCCATCAGGAAATGTAATGTGTGCTTGTTAAAAAAAAGTAATAATGGCGATTTTTACTACTAATTGCTACAATGGTAAGGGGTTAATGAGTAAAACCTTGCATTAACCCCTTACTTAAAGAGGTTAATGCAAACATGTGAATCATTTATCATTGTATCTTTTTTTAATAATGAAAATTCAAACTGCACAGCATTTCATAAGCTTCTTCATATAGAGATTTATTCATTTAAAATATTTCAAATGTGAGTCTGTACCTTTTGTTGTTTTGGTTTTTTTTGTTTCTTTTTGTTATTACTGCATCAGGTCATTCAAACCAGCCTAGATGTTTCCACATGCAGGTCAGATAAACCTTTCCACTTTGATGGCTGTTTTAAAGTCTTTTTCTGCTTTATTAGTGTGTGTCCAGCAGAGAGAGGCATGGCAGTCGAGAGGAAGACCATAAAAAGCTTGCAGGCAATAAAGGTCTTGCATGAGCTCAGACTTTGCAAATGTCACCTAAGTGGCACCTAGATTGTGCATCAAACCGCTGAATCCCATGGTGCTATGGATGAAATTTAAGCTCCTTCCAGTGGCACCTGGAATCACTTTCATGCAGTGTAAATCAAACTGATAGATATTAATGCAACATGAGTGTGTTTCCTTGTTAAAACAGGTTGAACTGATTCATCACTTGAGACAGGTTGATAGGTTGATAGTGCCATTGCTGTGTGCAGTAAGACAGCCTGACCCACCATGTTTATTTGGGTTATTTTAAATAAGTCATTATGACCTGTGCGAACCCTGTGTTATTCTAATTTACCTCCAAATCCTTGACCATGAAATTCATGCGGGCATGTGGAAAGTGGTAAAATAGATACAGGGCTCTTTATCCTCTCCTTAGTGGAAACTTGAAGGTGGTTGCAATTTTACTATAATCCCCACAGACTTTTGTAAAGTGTCCTGGGATGGATTCCATCTCCAAGTCATGGAAGGTCACAGATCTGGAATCAATTAGCCAACTTTTTGAAGCTTTGAAGATATAAACATTCAATATGGTCTGTGTACAAAGTGGTGTGAAGGACTTTCAGCCACACTTTATCTACTAAAAGGACCTTTTAAATTATTAATCATGTTTGATTTGCTATACCCTAAATTCCTCTAGAGAGACTTCTGGTGTTTCTGTGGAGTCCAGTAAACTACAATATGATTGGGCATTTGGGGGTTACAATACCCAGAATTGATCCAGCCTTTCATTAAATATGGGCTTAGACAGTTTTTTTTCTTCTCCCAGAAAATGTGTGATTATCTTTAGCTTTCCAACTGGTTTGTTCTCCAACACTATGTGTTGAGCACAAATACAGTCATTGTTTCAAGTTTTTAAAAAAGGCAGCATAAGCTTGATTATTTCAAGGAGGAAAATGTATTTGGTAGCGGAGGCATTTATTTTGGAGAAGCAATATAAATCCCAAACACTAAATTTCAGATGTTAAACTGCACAGACAATCTCTAACTATTGAGTTGATCAGAAAAGTGGCCCCAGGCCAAAAGCATATAGTAAATCCAGACTCATAGCTGATGTAAGTGTCCATTAAAGTGAAAGGTTAATATGGTTAAGTATCCATGCAGTTGGTAATTTGTTTCAGTTTACGGCCAGGTATGAAAGTTACACACAAATGCAATGCCAGGTAAAGGGAAAAAAGTTGGAAATGCAAAAAAAAAAAATAAGCCAATTATTTGCAGCCCTCATAATGAAATAATTTATTCACACTACAAAAATATGAAATACCAAATATTAAAGGTGAGATTTTGCCATTTCAAAAATATGGTGACTCATCTTGAATTTAAAGGCAGCAATATGTCTCCAAAACATTGGGACAGGGATAACAAAAGGCTGGATACATAAGTGGTACAAAAAGAAACAGCTGGAGGAACATGTTCCAACTAGTTAGGATAATTGGCAGCAGCTTAGTCACATGGCTTGGTATATAAAAGAGCACATTGAAGAGGCAGAACCTCAGACAAAGTTTAGCAGTGGAAACCCCCCACTGTATCTACAAATCATAAAGCAATTTTACATGGTCCCTGAAGGTAACTTTGAGTATGCTGTCATCTAGAGAACATAATATCACAAGATTATCTGGAGCCATGCTGCTAATAATGTTTCATTTAGAACTAGCAAAATGCACATCTGGAAATATATCAACTCTGATGTGTAGTGGGTTGTAGAGATACATATTCTCCAGTTCACACCATGTGTTTCAGGCAAGACTTTGCATATTCAGAAAGACAATGTTGCATCTATTACAACACCATGAATCTGTGATATAGGACTCCAGATGATGGACTGGTCTGTGTGCTGTGCAAACCTTTCACCAGTTCATAACATTTGGTGGATCATGAAACACAAAACACATCAAAAAGGCCCCAGGACTGTTAGGCAGCTAGAATCCTAGAACTGATGAGGCAGAATTCCTCTGCCAAAGGTCCAGGAAATGTTCCCCTTAGTTGCCAGATGTACTGTATAAACTTGTTGAAAGAAGAGGGGATCCTGGTGGTGTGTCATCCTTCATGAGACTTGTTGCTGTCATCAAAGTTAGACTGAGCTAATAATGATTAAGAGTACAGATTTTGGATGGATGGCAGAGTAATTTTTTATTTAATTTTGTACTATCCCTATTTCACTCCAGTTTAGAGAGCTTTGAAAATGCATGACATCAGGATACTGCTGATGAATCAGAATTTATTCCAAATGAGACAAAAAAAGTGTTCACAGCTGTTCTTGAATAACACATGTGGTCTTGGGACATCACAAATGTGACTTCACAGTACATTTTACTTTTCTTTCTTTTTTTCCCCCAAATTCTTTTTTTCATGGTTTGCAGGAACAATGTGAGTCAGAGGAGTTAAAGCCGGAGGGGGTCTTTCAGTCTGCATTGACACACACTGGAAAAATGACTTGGATTCTCTGCAGGGTTCCTGCAGACTGAAAACTGAGAACTGGTCTTGGCTAACTCTGAGTCTGATGTAATTTCTTAGCAATCGACACTTGTTGAAATGAACCTGATTGATTATGCTTAATATTTACACAGAATGTCCACTTGAACTGTATAAAGTTTAATCAAACAACAAGAACAGTAGAAAGTTGGATTAAACTTCATCGTTCCATCCTGTTTGCAAAACACACTGCAGCAGTCATCACTTCACATGCAGTTTGATCTGTTTGGAATTATACTGGTCTTTTTATGAATTTGTGGTACAAAAGAATAAGGGAAAAAAAGAAAATCTTTACAATTCTGCAAAAATGATTGCTGAAAACCTTATTTCAAGTTTTTAAGACTCTCTTAAAATCTGTTATCCTTCGGATACTTTGACTGAAGGGCAAGAGCCTGACACCAGAAGACACATCTGGAAAAAATACACTGCACATGCTTGTGATAATGTGTTGATTAGAGGAGCTAAAATCATCTCATGGTATCTCACCATGCAAAAAAGGATTGGGACGAGAAAGTAGAAGCGGTTGATAACATTCCCCCAGTCGCAATGCAACAATGAAAAACATGTCAGGGGTGTCAAAACTGAAATTTGGGTTGTATATGGGCTATGAAGTTTGCAAATACAAGAGGCATAGTTCTTCATATGTTTCCATTTCACAAGGAGTTCAGAGTAAAGTATACCTATGTAGCTGTCTATGTTAACACCAGCTTTAAGTTCTGCTACAGTAACTCATGGGCCGACACAACATGCATCATCAACATCTGTTGAGGATTGTGAACCCTCACAGCAGTTACTCCTAACTGTTGCAAAAACGGCTATGAATCACAAGCCAGCAATTGCGGTTAAGTTGATGGGAATACATGGTGGAAAAGACTTTTACAACACATTTAGTCAACACATCCATTGAACAATCACTGTGCAACAATGTCCTTAAGCAAAATATCATTTTTTTTCCTTAACTTTCAGTATTTGTTTTGTTCTCACACACATTTGCAAGTTATTTAATTTATTCAGCTCAAATAGCAGTACCATGGAACATTATTAATCCAGCTAAATGTGGGAATACTTGAGGGCACAAAGAGGAACACAATTTTCTCACAATGTCAACTGGAGGCCAGGACTCAGGGGTTCGCACAACCACACTGTTGGAGACTTTTCAAGGTTAATTTGGAAACCATATTCTTTGCCAGAAACGTTCACTCCTGAGCATGGGGGGATTTGTACAGACTTAACAATGGCTGGTAAAATTAGAACTACGTAATTAGCACGTTTCATTGGCACGTCTGCTAACATGTCAAACATAACTTCAATTACTGGAAAGATCTGCCATTTCGTTTGTTGACTTTGTGTACCATGATCATAATGTCAAATTTCTTGAAAGAGTTTTAATAACTTGGTTAGACATAAACCCAGAACTCAGTTATAGGCAATGTCATTTCTGTAAAGATGCCACTTATGCCACATCTTGTTTAATGGCTTTCTTCCTGGAAGCACTCTTGAAAGATAAGGTTTGCAACAGCATCTGAACCCAGAGTAAAATGGGTTATTTTTAAATGAAAATACATTAGATTAAAAGAGAATTGCTTTGGGTTGGTTCTTACCACGGTTTTTAGAGCTTTGTCTTCTTGTTTGCACACAGAAAAGATTTAAGTCTGTCAAATAGTTGGGAATTCACATAATGGCATGCACGTACACATGTGTGGTTGCTGAGATTACCCTTCCAGCAGCTGTTGAATGGAGTGAGTGATGGCCCCTGCAAGCTCCCACAGTGCAGTGTGGGAAAGAAGTGAACGGGGAGAACAGCAGTGTTGCACCACCAACCTTTATTTCTATTTGGATTTAGGTCAGTTGAATCCACGTTCAGTTTATGCTTTAAAGTGTTTGGTCATTCGGTGTGTTCTTACAGCTGGTCCATGCAACTCTGACCCAGAGCCATGAGTAGTAGTGTATCGATGGCTCTATTCCAAGCCAAGTACATGATGGTTGTGTGACTTTTAGACTAAACTAGGTTACTATTTGCTGCCATCTGCTGGACAACCTTTGCAGGTACAAAAGTAAAGAAAGAAACACGTAATTAAAAAGTAGAATTTTATTGATCATTGATTCTAAATTCTGGCGTTTTAGGAGGTTTTCAGTGTTTCCCTGCTCCAACAGGTCTGACTCATAAAAATGAGTCACTATGCAGAACTTGATTGGCTGATCCATTTAATTTAATGCAGGTGTGTTTAAACCTGCTGGTTTGCAGCCCAACGACCGAAATGAGCCGTTTCTGAACTAAATTAAATACCCTACAAGTTTTAGTCAATATTTATGTCGTGGAATTGTATTTTGGAGATCCCCAGTGATAAAATAACTTTGTGTCCCATTTTCACAAGGGACGTGGACGGTGTTGTTATGGTAACCACAACATACAATCTCTTACGACGTCCAGCTGGAGGAAAAGTCTGTGATTTGGTTAGGCTAGAGATTAGCTTTTCAAACTTTTCAAAGCTGCATATACAGTTGCAGATTTACCGGAAAAAGTGTTACCAAGACAAAGCGGGGACGTCCAAATTTCCAAAAGTAAGACTTATGTGTAATATTTGTTTGATGTAAAATTATAGCTAAGTCACTAGCTTATTATCACAATGCTAATTTAAGCAGACTGTGCATGTTGAGATAGATATCCCCAACACCAATCCTGTAAAATAAAGACATGTTCATGATATAACCTAATTATGTATTTTAACAACCATGTAAGAACATTACATTCCCCAGAGTGAGCTAGAAATTAAGAAACTGAATGACAAACCTGCAAAAAGTAGGCTACATGTTTTACAGACAGTACTTGTGTCAATTAATCAAAATGCATTTCTTCCACTTACATAACTTATTGTTTGTTATTCTATGAGTACTGTTTTTCACCCTCAATATCCTGTTTCCGATATGTTGTTATGTGTGTTTTGCATTAGTGAACGTGTCTGAGGAGCAACAAGATGACATGTGTCCCAGCAGAGAAGAAGAAGAGCTTTCTGCACTGATGGTTCTGGCACCTGATGCTTCACCTATAGATGGCCATCCCTCTGTCATTGCTGACATCTCTGCTTGTTCTGCTTTTGTGTATTTAGATGAGGTAAGAACCGTGACAATCATTACATTATCACATATTTTAAGGAAGTCATTTTTGTGTTGTCATGTGAAAGATAAAAACAAACAAAACTGGGATTTAAAGTGATTACAATAACATAAATAACAATGTGTATTAGACTTTATTGTCCATTTTTAATGGAAAATTGCATTGCAGTACTGTATCAACAATCATTAGACATTACAGTAAAAAATTACATCTCAACCATAAAGAAATCGACACAAACAATAAAGCCAATACAATAATAATTATCAAGTCCATCAAGAGCTTGCAAATAAAAAGTATTCGATGTTACTAGTTGAGTGGTGCAATGCAGTGTGTGATAAATGGGTTTTTATGTTTACTGTATTACTACAGAAGCATCCTGAAACACCTTGATGATTGTAGCTCATATTCATTATAGAGCATTTATAATTGTTTTCAAAAGATTAAGCAATATAGTGTCTTGGAAAGGAGGATCCTTTAACATTTGGTTTCCAAAAGATGTTTAGAATTTGGTACTGCTGAATGCTTTGTTTATTTTAAAATGTTTACCAAAAAACAGTCTGTTTTCATGTTCATTCAAAAATGTGATCATTATGTGGATGAGCGCAGACATTTTCATCATTAACTTGAAAATCAGAAAAAGAAAAAGATATTAAAGTCATGGTCCCACAGCAGTATCATTTATCTTGTTTAATGTTTATATCAATTTAGTCATGATTAGTTGCTTTATTGAACAAACTTTTTATCATCACATTTAAGTGCATACAGCACTGTATCCTCAATTTTTTAGATTTGTTTTTCAAACCTAAGGCAGAGGATATTTTAAAGATGAGCAGGCTTTGTATCAATGTAATTAGCTAAACACAACAATGTTCATAGCCATGTAGTTTAAACTTTATTTTTTCTAATTAAAAAAGTGCAAATGTTTTTGGCATGACCGATGAATATGAATAATGGTAAAAGATCAATAATGGTACACACAAACAAAGCTCCAAATATGTGTATTTTTACGAAGAATGGTCACAATTATGCAGTCTTTTTCAATTCTCAACTATCAACAATCATTACACTTTGTACGTATAATAGAAAAGCTATCATACCTCACAAAGAAAATAAATACTGTACACATCCTTAAAAGTAAAGCATATCTTTTATTTATCTTTTCCACTCACAGTGTGTATAAAATAGATTATATGATGCTATACAGTTTTCTAACATTAGAGAGCAGTATTGTACACATGGTGAGCAGAGGGGAATTTTACAGATGGAAACTGGTATATGGCCTAAAGCGGTGTCCAGTAGTTCAGTGCACCTAGAGATAATGCTGGAAAAACGATTGGATCTATTTAATGTTGTGCTCTGCGGCTGCTGTCAGGAGCAATTTACCAGATCATCAGTAATATAGAATATGCGTGGGTAGCACTCAAGGGAAATCTATATGGCAGCATATTTTTCCTGGGATGTTTTTTGTATTGTTTAGGATAATGATACATTAGCAAACTGTCCCAGTGTAATTAAACAAGTGGCACAGAAATTTTAACTCGGGCACAGCTTCCCTTAAGACTTGTAAACTGATTTGACCTCAGCATGAAGTCTTTCACCATGGATTTCATACACAAAACTGTATCATCAGCTTCTCATATACCTCACTTGAGTGGTTACTGTTAATTATGAGATCATTTACAGCAGAGAAAATGATAGCTCATTAGTTTTTACTACTAGTATGTGCTCTGCTGTTTCACAGCAGGGTTTATAGCAGGAGGCAGCAGGACAAAAAGTGGAGAAATGTCAGAGACCAGTGAAAGATCACTCACTCTAACCTTCCATGTAATATTATGACCCCATGTAGGAGGCTGGCTTTTACACTCCATGTGGTTTTTTTGGGGTTTTTTTTATTGTTTTTTATGGAAGTCCATCATTCTTCATAGGTCACTCTCTTTTATTGGCACCATTGTAATCCAACATTTTGAAGGCCACACTCACAAAGGTGGAAAATTAATAGCGCAGTAATGTTTTTCACGATTATTTTTGTAAGTACTGCATTCAGACTGTCTACAGGACGTATAGTCTTTTTTTTGGGTGTACACGTACGCATGTGTAAATGTTTGCAAATGCATGACTACAGGAAAATGTATGAGACTTCATGTACAGTACTGTTTCTTCCACCTTTTTCGCCTTGGATGGCTCACCATACCCAAGATGTTTACCTGTCTTCTTAAGGCGCATAGTTTTTGGGTCGTATCATCATCCTGACAGTTTTAAAAGCCTGCCTGTAGTTAGTAGGGTAAAACTCTGTCGTCATGTTGTGCCATGTTCCCCAGAAGATCCCGTTCCGGACTCCCTTGTACCTCTTGTGGTAGTACTTCCCATTGAGGTTGGCGGACATGCAGGCATCAAACCACCAGCCAGAGCTGTAGTAAGCGCCGCAGTTTCCAGAGGGGTACATGTCGTTGTCGCGGTCAGGAGTGGAGAAGAACTTCTGGTCATGGTTGAAGTGCTTGTTGAAACTGATGGCATTCCCAGCTGTCCCACTACAATGACAGTCGAAACATCAGATATGTGCATATTTTACTCATATTGGCAGCATACATGCAAACTAATAATGTACCTGTATCCACTGACTGACAGCCGGTAACGCAAGTATTCGTTAGCCACATAGAACTCGTCGTACTTTGCGTATTCCCGGACACCTTCAAAGTCCTCCAGATCTACACGGAGAACCATATCTTTGGCTTTCGTCAGCAAGTGGATGTGGTCATTGCCCAGCCAGAATTCACCTCTGTGGGACAAAAGGTAGAACAGGAAGGATAAAACCGGAACAAGGCATAAATAAGCTCATATAATGGCAGAGTTGGTTTTAAAGTGGATTTAGCTATTCAAACAAAATGTACTTATCCTCACACGTGGGAGGAAAAGAAATGAGGTGCAAAGGGGAGGGGAAGTGTGACAGTGAAAAATGGATGAGAAAAGGCATTATTCTTTTGTGGGAGGGGATGCTAGAGCTGACGGTATGGCTATCAAGAATTTTCAATGGTTGTTTCTCACAAAGAGAAGAAGAAACAAGAAGAAAAGACAGGAGATTAACGTAATACACTTACATATGAATGTGGTTATAATAGAAGCCCTCAGTGACTGCTGCTCCAACATCAGCAGAAGTTTTAAATAACTGATACAAGCAATTTGTTTAAATGAATCAGGTTTATTCTGGTTGGAATACTTATTCAGCTTTTGTGTGCTAATCAGTCAGCATTAGTGGGAACAGGTGGTGAACATTCTGTGATAGTGGGAACAGGTGTGCATTGTTATTGTCGGTCCTGTGGTGGCACTTCCAGGGCATATGGGGATGAAAGTGCTTGTTATTAATTATTTTTTATAAATAAATGCTCAATTGATTAGCTTGCATTACTGCTTGTAGATGAATTGTAGATCCTTTAAGAAATAAAGCACAAATTGATTTTATGTTTTATATGTAATTTCTTTAAAGGCTTGTATCAGTCAAGCTTTTCCCCCGGTTAACCTTAGAAATGAGCTTCCAGTTGGTGTGGATGAGAAAATTGTGTAAAGCTAACCCACAGTTTTAGGGTCCAGATGGTTGGGGTTTTTTTTAAGTTGTAATTCCCACATAAGATTTACTTGTAGGTTGTCTATAAAGGCTGTTTTATTTGCTTGTTTTGATTGAACAGACTTAAATCTTGCAAACTCAAAGTGATGAATGCTGTAAAACTCCATAAAACAAACAGAGCCAAGTTGAGTTGTAGACTGCAGCACAAGCCCCTGAGACTGCAGTATTTTACGAAATTCAGTCCAATTCTGCAGAAATAATTGCCAACATAACCTTTTGTTTCAAAAGATTAGCACCCCTTACAGTTAGGTGAATGATTGCTATCTCCAGCATAATGTTTCCCCGTAGAAGATTGTTTGCCATTATGCAGACTTTGTACATTATCCACTTGGTTTTGAATCAAATTGTTGTTGAAATTTTTAGTTCATGTATTACCTGTGTTCCACTATTAAGGGTGAATCATTGCAGGTTGATACTGCACTCCTGTAAAGTTCTGTAATGTTGGGGAGTTGAGGTTTATGAAATGTTGGTTCCTTTATCTCAGTTGTATCTTTCATTTAGAGATTCCTTGCTCTGCTCAGTCTCTACATTGATAGTTTGGTTTTGATTGCATGAAGTGTCCAGGCTATATTGACCATCTTAATGGGATTATTTTTTAAACTGCAGCACCGCATGTAGCTTGTCAGAGGTCTGTGATATAACCTTTTTTGATTGACTTAACTGAGCTCTTAACTGAGTAGTCTTTCTCTACTTGCATCTTAATTTGTGTGTAAAGTTTTAAAAACATACCTGAAGTTCCCAAAGCCCTTTTTATACTCCTCCCAGGTGCGGTTGAAGCTGACAGACCCATCGACACGTTGCTGTATCACAGTCCAACCACCTCCGTAGGACTCCATGTCACAGTAGACCTCAAATGTCCCATTGCGGGGATCGGGGGTCACACGATACACACCATTCTTCCTCACTTCCAATACATTGTAGTCTGAGCAGTCCCGAGGGGCTAAAATAACTGTTGGATGGCAGCAAGAAACAGAAGGCAGTTTTAAGGGGATTTTCCTGGACAGTGTTCAGTGATCTTCTATTTTCTTTTTTCCGTGCCCATCGAAGAGACAAATAGAAAAAGTCCCTAAGGTCAAGGAAGGCTTAAGAAAAGAAAATTGCCTAAGTAAGTTGAGAATCCAGTGGGAAAGTTGCATTCATGCTTTAATTTGCAGGGAAAGCATTCAAACTCAAACGGTTTCCATGTGACTGAATAAAACAATTCATGTAGACCTCAAATCAGGTTCACCTTGTTAAGCATAGAATAGATTGTTACTGAATATAATTTATTTGTATGTTCGACGTAATGTCAATTATTAAGGATGAATAAAACTGCAGTGCAAGCCCAGTTTATACAACTTCACTTTTCTTTCTTGCTCCTGTCCTTTGTGCCCCAAAACCAAGGTCCAACGGCTCCTGTCAGTCAGTATTTGATGACTGAATGAAATGGACTGGTTAAAATGTGGGAAAGTGTAAGACTTAGTAGGAAATGTGCTCCACTGGGTTTAAACCCATTCTGACTGTTGTCAGGAACCGTGAGGACCCCTTTTTGAGTTTGTGTATAATTTATTGTTCTGAATCTCATTAATGAGGTGTTTGTTATAATAGAGATGGGCTACAAGGGGTATACCAATGGTATAGGGAGAGGTCACCTAGACTGAGTTATGTTTAAAGTATAATGATATGCCATTGTGGTATTTCCAGATGCTTTACCTCATTGCACATTGTTTCCACATTATACAAAATACTTTGGGTACAATATGGATATGCATTTCGCTCTGGCACATATCCCTGTCACATTAATAGCTCTGTCAGCCTCTGGCGTTTAAAGTGTTGACCTGTAAATTCTTTCAGCGTTCCACTCTCAATAAGTGTCTAACTGCAGTTTCTCCACTTCACTTCTCCCTCCCTATTTGTCCACGTCCATCTGACCGGGTAGTCAGTGTCCCTGGACGGGCAAAAGCCATCTCCAGCTCAGCAACTCTGGCGCTGTGCCTGGCCTAAATAGCTCTAATATCAGTGTCCTATGGGTGTCTCAGAGTCTGTTTCTGTGGTTGTCTGACAAACCGGTCTGAGGTTCTCGAAAAAATAGCAGCAGTAACACATTAACTCATTTAGAAGTGCAAAAGTCATCCAAAGACAGTCCACTCTAGTGGTTGTGTGGATTTTAAAAAATTTTTTCACTTATAAACTCAAATCAACAGTGAGGTTGCACCAAAGTTCTCAGAGAGAGGAAATCAGTGTTATGGAAAGGGTTTGTAAGATGTAAACTTTGAAGAGTAGGATTTTTGTAACCAAGAAATTCATTTTGTACTGTATTTGCATTTTTTAAAATGGAAAATGTACCTTTTTCAGACTAGTACTGTAGGTACAGCTTATCAGAATGTGCCTCATATTCTGGGTGGCAACGTAAAATTTTACTCATAGAATCAAATCAAATTTAAAGATATTGTTGAACAGTCCGCTGCAGTTGATTGCTTTCTGCCTTCTTGTCAACTGACTTTTTTGACAAGTGAGCTTAAGCTGATGACTCTGACAAGCTTGTCAAAGATTGCTTCTTGACAGGCTGAAGACTTGACTGCTTCGATACCACAAGGCCTATCTGACTGCAGACCACACGCATGATTATCTTAAGAATGACACGAATGCTGTCAAGTCACTTAGCTGTGTCATAAGGAAGGAAACGTGTCGTGTGTTCACAGTAATAGTGTAGACTTTCCTCTAAGAACAGTATAAATGAAGTTCAATTTTGTTGGACAGAAACTCATAAAAAAAAATCTTTTTCACACAGAGAGGCACTTCTATAAAGGACTGGGAATCCAAGCCTCATCTTTTTTCATGTAATTGAGTTAATGTAGCTTAACAGTAACACAAATTATTGTCCACTCGCCTCAAGACCCAAATATGAAGATTAGTGCTGGCTGTAAGAATGGGAATTGGCAGAATGGGTGAAAATAAATAAATGTTTACAACACTTTGTTAAGATGCTTTTATGGCTGAAAGATTCCATTATTCCTGCTTGATAACAACATTGTGATCCTGCATTGGCTTAAAATGTTTCATCGCTGTTGATGGAAAACTTCTTCAGTTCATTTGAACGCAAAGTACACCAGTGATCATCAAACAACACATTTCCTGCATGTCATGTCTTCCAAAGTGTTTTGAGATGTGTTCAGCTTAGATCTGCTTCCTTGACTGTCTCCGGCGGATAACAATGTAAACTTATTTTGTGCATTCTTGAAATAACGACTCTATAATGGCTGAGCTGCATATTCCGGCGACACAGAATTTAGCCTCTAAGCTCTCTTAAGATCATGATAAACGTGAAAAAATGAATAGAGGGGTATTTTTTTAATTATGTTTTTTTTGTTTTTAAAGAATCATATAAAACTGGACTTAGATGACATGGTTTACCTAACATGTCAAATTTTACTAGTTTTTGTGGCATTATACTGGATATGATTAAAATTTTACATTGTGAAACCTCAGTCTCATCTTTATTAGCCAATCTCCTTTTGTAACAGCTATTTTTCTTTTTCTTTGTCATCTTGACATCATGCTCCGACTTTCTTATTTAAAGCAAAATCGCTTTCTAGTGTTTGATCTGAAGATGTAAAAAGACAAGTGTAGCTGACCCTGTGTGCCATCTGTGATGAGTGCAGTGTCAGGACAGCTGCCTACTCTGATACATGTGTTATTGGCAAGAGATAATGAGCCAGTCTTGGTATGTAGAATTAGAGCATGACCTCGAGTAGAAAAGAAATGAGAGGAGAGGCAGTGGGAGGTTGACTGGAAAGAGAAGTAAAGAGATACAGAAGTCGGAGAGCGAAAGTGAACTTGAGAAAGGCGTGCATGCTAAAGATAAATGCAGGAGGAAGAAACACGTTAAGAATTCAAGGAAAGCTTGGAGAAGGAGGCAAGTTTAGGAGAAAAGCAAGGGATGGGATTCCCTTCACACCACTGTCCCAGCTAATCGACTTAGAAATAAGCTCACATCTGTTTTCCACATGAAAGCCCCCAATATAGTGTCACATTCACTGTATTGGGGGATCTTATTCACTTTGAGACTGAAAAGCAGTCTGCATGTCTGCTGTGCTCTCATCCAAATAAGCTTTAACTTCAATGTAAAATGTGATGTTTGTTATGCTAAGCTAGTTTGCAGTACTGCTGATAGATTTTTTTTATATCATCATGAGATTCCACATTTTAACTTTTTTAACACGGTGAAGTATGAGGCCAAGTATCTGCCTCCCCTCTTGGAAGATTTTGCAATTGAAGATTGGAGGGTCAAAACATTGGAGTTTGTTATATAAGAGGGGATGAGGAACCTGGCTGTCAAATGATTCAGCTTACAGCTATGTAACACCAAACAGACTGCTTGGGTATAATGCTTTAGGATACAGAGATACGGTCTGGGCACTAAAACAGAGGAAATTTCCATTTCTCACATATTGATCATCCTTGCTGTGTAAGTTATTGTTCATATTGGTAATGGAAAAGGCATGTCATAACAAACCAGGGCCTATGGCAGACAAGGTCATTGTTACTCTGAAATATTTCACTTCCCATTTCTCAGAAAGAGGGGGCTGGTAAGGTGTAGGTGGCCAGGCAGAATCTGAGATCTGATTGCATTTTTTTTTTTTAAGTGATTGGTCAGTCGCTGTCCTCAAGGGATTATTCTGTCTGAGATTTCACATCTCTGCCACCCAAACTGCTCAACTTATTTTGTTGGTGGAGTTTAAGCCTGTGATCATTTATGGGAAAAGAGCAGAACTGGGAAGGAGGCTGTAGATCTTACTCAGAGATTGCAAAAAATACATGAGAGGAACAGAAAGAAGGAGGGGCATCTATGAAACAGAAGACCGGTGTAAACAGACCATACCACAATTGAAAACACATTGTCCTTTGACTGAAATGTCTGGAATAAAGAAAAAAAAGCAGGGGGTGCCTGTAAGGTTGTGTTATAAAACCAAAACGGAAACTTGAAGCAACAGCCCACCCACTAATCCCTATATTTTGTACCTTCTGGAGCCCCAGATCCAAGATATTAACATGATTTGGGTCAAATGTCAGATAATGGCATCTACCTATAAGTAGAAAATGGCCTGTTACAGTGTTTTATGACATTTTAGACATCACTGCACTGAGCACATGTGTCCTTTACCAATGCTGCATCAATGCCAGAATGAACTGCCATGTGTTCATCATTGAGATTTTCTATCTATATCTATACAGTATCAGCTGACATCTAGCAATCTGAAAAAAAATTTAAAGGGTGGAAAAAAGTGTCAAAATGACCCCCTCTGGCGCTTAAAATGTTGGTGGTTTTAGTGTCTATAGAAATTCCTGGATCCAGGCAGTGTCTCGGACTACCCCCAAAATATAATCAGTTGTTTCTCATACCATTTCAGATTCCCTGAAAATGTAATCAAATTCTGTTCATCAGTTTTTGAGTTGTGTTGCTTACAGACAGACAAGCGTATGCTGCCAAAACATTACCTCCACGCCTTGGTGGAAGTAATAATGGCACAAAAGCAAAGGTAGAATATAAATAGAGTTCTGCTTAATGACAGTGAATAAAATCAAGCTTACATTGAGGGCTGTTCTGTACTGAACATTGTGTGCTGCACTCGGAGTTGAGCTTCTTGACCGTTCCAGTGATGTTCTCCACTCGTCTGTCCACCATAGCCTTAATGTTGTCCATGTTGACCAGGTTAAGCCCCTCTAGACGACCCTGCAGAGTGAAGATCTGGCTCCTGGCATTGCGCAGGCTGGCTGACATCCTATTCAGTTTCACCTGAGGCAGGGCAGAGCGTGAGCAGAGGAAATTGTTTTTGGCACAGACTACTAAGCAGGTGGATTACTGAAGGCTCCTGTGCCAACTTGAATTTTAACATAGAAAAAGTGTCTGCGTGACGGGTGGCTGTCTGCCAAAGTGGCTGCGAGAGTCATCAAGCTTTACCAGACCGCCAAAATTTATACCCATTTGGCTGTCTGATACTGATTCCCCACCCTGTTTAGAGTACCAGGAATTTTCCCTGGTGGGTTGGTGCCAGATCAGACTTTACAGGTCATTTAAAATCTGCTCTATTTATATCTGTCCGACTATTATCTCCTGTCTTTTCAGATGACATTGGCTTACAGATGCATAGATTTTGGTAGAAGTGCAGTAAATGGTGCACCACTTCCAGTGTTCTCACAGTTCTCAAAATAATCTTCATATGTGGAACTTGTCAATCTAATATACAACATACTGTCAGATTGAGATAACAAAACATACACTTACATTTACAAGTGCAGTTGTCTTCATTTACAAACAATTAGCTTTCTTATAAAGTCCCTTCATGCTTGTTTTTTTTTTATTTTTGAAAAGAGCTTTGCTTCTTACCTGCATTTCCTGCATACTGCTTGGACTTGGTGTAATTTTCCCAAAAACGGAACCTTGTCCCGGTCCAGTGCCATCCACAGCAACTCCAGGAACCATCCCGTCTCCCCTCTCCTCAGGACTAGACCCACCTTGCACCTCCTGTGCTGTCAGATCCGGTCTTCCACCTTGCACCTTCTGTGTCTGCCCTTGGTCCGCTTGCTGATATCCCAAAGCCCCATTTTCTCTTGTCCCGCGGCAGTCCTGGCACCTGCTCTTCAGCTTGTTCACCACTTCCTTCAGGCTCTGCAGCTCCTTCATTGTCTTCTCCAGCAGCCTGAACTCCTTGGGCAGCTGGATGGTGAGGGGAGGCAGGGTGAGCTGGTAAGGGCAGTCTTCTGCATCCTCAGCCCCAGCACCGGAGCTGCCACAGTGGCCCGACGGTCTCAGTTTCATGGGGCAAGAGGTAGTAGTACCAGTCTCAGATCCCAGGCTGTATGCTCCTCTAGCATCCCATCGCTGGTGAGAGTTAATTGAGAAGTCAGCTGCCCGACTGCTCCGCGGTACCAAGGTGGCTGTGAGCAGGAAAAAGCAGAGTACCACCATCTTCATTTTAGTTTGTTGTATTAAGGTTTGTAAGAGAGAAACGAGTGCGTGGGAAAAGAGAGGCTGTCCGTCACTGCTTTGATATGAACTTGGAATATAAATGCTTTCTATATGTGTGAGTGTGTGTGTCTGCAGATTGTATGTAAGAGTCTGTTAGCGTTTGTCCTGTCCTGGAGGTTTAAAAGTGTTTGTATGCTTAAGTGTGTGCATGTGCCTGAGTCTGTGTGTGCGTATGAGAGGAGCCTGCAGGAGGAGGAGAGCGCAGGGGAACTGCCGCTGCCTCAGATAGCTGTGTCATTAATATCAGGACGAGGGAGGGAGGGAGGGAGAGAGGCAGGGAGAGGGATGGGAGAGAGAGAGAGAGAGAGAGAGAGCTGAGTTAGAGAGGAGGGGAGGGGCAGTACCATTGCAAAACACATTATCAACTGCATTGTGAAAAAGTGGAGCGTACAGAAAGATTTCCTTGGTTGTGGTGGTGGAAAGGATGGATAGAAAGAGGCAGGTTAGGAGTGATAAAAGATGGATCCTTTGCTTACTTCCGTCCTGCCTCTCTCTCTGAAGTCAGCTCATTTCCCAGAGGAACGGAATAACTCAGAGCGGAGGAACTATCCACTCAACTGACATTAGGGTGATGTTCTTTCACGCTTTGCTGCTCTGTGGATTTGAGTGCCTTTTAGATTTAAAGGCCTCCCTGTGAACCTGTTCAGACTACGAATCCTGACTGGATCACCCCCACAAATTTCAAGAATTGGGTCCGAGATTTCAAGATCCGACTCCGAGAAATTAAATGACTGTGATACCAGGACAAACAACCTGTCCTTCTGGATTTATAAAACTTGCCCAGAATGTTGCAAACACATAAAATTAAGTCCAAAATCAATCAGAAACCTGGACTAGATGTATACATGGATCTTCCCCTAATTAAATTCGGATATGTGCAAATTAAACAAATGTGAAACTGTTTTTTGACCAGTGTGAGAACTTTTGTCTAGCTTAGTATTCTTCTTCCTTCTTTTTGTGTCTGTTTTACTATATTTTTTTATGATTCTTTAGTACTGTATTGTCAGGGTACAATGATGTGAAATTACATAATTTAACAGGGAAAAATGTAAAATAAACCAAGTACCAGCTCAACAGCAAAATGCTCATGACATTTACAGAATAATTTTGACCTCCTCTCCTGGAGGAGATTGTGACTGAGAGCATTTTTCAGCTGGAATATAACACTAAAAGCCTTCCTTAAGGGCACTCCATGCTGCTTACTGAATTACGGTCTCATCCTCACTGCTCCGAGGCTCCAGCTGCTGATAAGATGATATATTTTAACCATTGTGGTGTCCCTTGTGATGGATTTCAATGAATGGTTCAGTTTGTTTAAGCACAAACAATGAAACCTTTATTAAAAAGCAATGAATATTTAACGTGCCTATATATTATGGTAATGTGGTATCTTGGTTTTAGTGGTCCATACATTAGGCAATATCACAAAGTATCTTATAGAAATTCCCATGCAATAACAACTGCTGACTGAATTCTGTAGCCTAACCACATCTCAGGGTGGATATTACTCCACTTCGAGTCTCTTGTTGTGTCATAAGCTTATTAGTGGCAGAGATTATTTCTCTGTGGGTGGAAGCTATTATTACATATTTTTAAGCATTTGGATGTATCATGGGGTTTATTTGATAAACACACCTGTTGGTTCAGCTAAACAGCTAATCAGTTAGCAGGAACTCAATGCATTTAAACATGTAAAATGGTCAAAATGACTTAAAAAATTAGGAGAAAAGGATATCAGTGACTTTGAGTGACATGGTTGCAAGTTGCTCTGTGTGTTTCAGAAACCACTGATCTACTATGATTTTCACACACAATCATTTCTAGAATTAGCAGAGATAGTCAAAGAAAAAGAGACGATACCCAGCACCAATTGTCTGGATGGAAAATCCTTGTTGATGTGAGAGCTCAAAGGAGAATTGGCTGGCTGGTTGGAGACGATAGAAAGGCAACAGTAACTCAGATAATCCCTGGTAGCTGCCAAGGGATACAGAGTACCATCTTTGAACACACAGCACGTCTAACCTTGAAGCAGCAGTAGTAGAAGATCACACCAAGTGTCACTCTTGCCAGCCAAAAGCAGGAAGCGGAGCATACAATTTGCCCAGGCTCACCAAAATTGGTTCCTAGAAGATTGGGAAAATGTTGCTTGGTCTGATCAGTCTTAATTTCAAGCTGCACCATTCAGGTGATAGGGTCAGAATGTGCTGTAAACATGAAAGCATGGATCCATCCTGTTCACCACCGCCTACCTGGATATTGTTGCTGACTGTCATCCCATTGTGACCAGTGTTGCATCTTCTGATCTTCTGTGTTTGCATCTATGTTTGTGTCTGTGTTACATGTTCCACAAAATTTCTAGAGAAGGGTCATTTCCAGTATCAGTATTTGTTAGTGACTCAGCTTCGATGGAAGAACACCCTAGAAGGGAAAATATTACAGCACCAAGCTTCCCCTGGTAACATGATTGAGTTTGGCTTAGGCTCACCTCCAATTCAAACAGTCAATAGGAGGTCACAAGGAAAGACAGAGAGACGGAGAGAGATAGTTTCGCTTTCCATCACCCAGTGGAATGCAGGGCTGAGCCTGGTCGCCATCGTCATTATTTTTCTCCTTGAGGGGACAGCGCGTTAAAGCCGGTGGCTTCTTTTTGATATACACGCCACTCATTTTCCTGGAAGGTTTTAGTGTGTCTCTGCTGTACAGATCACATCCCTACTTGCTTGGGCCGTTTGTTGGGAAGATGAACAGGGGTGTGAGTCCAAGTGCGTGCATAAATATCTTTTAGTGTTTGCCTCCAGCTCACTGGTTTGCTGTGGTTTGCCACATGTGAGCGTCATGTAACCGCCCCATAAAGAGCTCCAATACCCTCTTCACAGAGGGTGCTTGCAGATAAGTCTTTGCAGGAGAATAAAAAAGGCTGCCTGTCTCAGATAAATTCTGCATGCAGACACATCACCTGATGTCATCTGTGGTGCTGAGACCATAAAAGAAGGCTTTCAAAATATTGGTTTGCCTTGAATTATGTTTTTTTTTTCATTTATTTTAATTTACTGAAGCTATACTTAACAGAAAGCTCTCATAACATTTTAAGATGTGTACATTACACTGGTTACGTTTTTCATTACAGTAGTTGAACCTCTGGTGACTGCACTAAAAGAATCAAAACAAATCATATTAACGATCCTCATCATTCATAACATTCATATCTGTCCTTTCAGCCCGTGGAGGCGTTCGCTACAACAGCCTGGTCAAGGCTATAATGGGTTGGATCAAACAAAATTGTCCATCCCTACTGCTTGAAGTTGGGCTGAGATATCAGCCAGCATATATGTGTGTGTGTAATGTTTGTGTTTGTTCGTGCCGTTAGATTACCTGTTACACAGTCCGACCTCCGATATCCTCGGTGCTGCAGATCTTTGATACAGACAAGGCTATCCCTCATTACTCGCCACTCCAGCAGCCTGGCTCTGAAGATAAGAGGGGAACAGCACCTGTCCTCTGTTTCTATCACCGTTACATTCACACACAGCTCCCCGGAGAGACATGTCACAACTCTCCCTTTTTTGCAGCATGTTTGACCTGATGTCTTTGTTTTTGCTGCATTTTGTTTCTTTGTTTTTCAGCTGCATAGTTTCTAATCATGCAGGGGTAATGGTTCCTGTAATCTTGAACTGTGGGTACATTTCATTATTTATGGGCTATTTTCAATAAATGGTTTTCTCCTTCAGAGATTACACTTCGCTAGATGTTGGGTTTTCTTCTCTGATCTTGATGGGCTTCTCTATGTTTGCGATAGTGGCGATAGTGAGTTTATTCACCTCAGCTTGGGTTAAATCCTTATTACCGACTTGAAAAGAGGCTTTGCTGAAGTTGATTGTGCAGCCGCGGGTCCTCACAAATGTATGAAAAGGCTTCTTTCACAACAAAAAATTTATATTTCTGCAAGTTGCCGCAGAACTAATGGCTGTAAAAGCTGATTCAGTTTTCAACTTTTTGTACTCAGTATTGCGTCAAAATAATATTATTTTTTTGACCAGTAAGCAGTTATTTGTGTCTGGTTCTCAGCAGTTTTCCCTTTCTCAATATTTAGTCAAGAAAAAAAGCAACAAGAGATATCTAAACAATACACTATTCTATAAGATGTTTGTATATATTTTTTGTACAGGCAGATCCGGTTAAGATCAAAGACTTTACAATAACTTGTATATCAGTTTGTGTCTCCAGCTCCAAAACTAATTTATTTTTTTGCCATAATCCTGCTTTGTTTCCTTTTTTTGTAGATGCTGTCAACAGGCAAAGTCAGCCAGACCTCAGTGGTCAAACTGAAAGCAAGCTACAAGCTACTCCATGAGACCTTGAAGTGGTATGTTTTCATGCTTCTCTTGATGTTGTGAAATTGAATTAATATTTGACTAAACAGGTGCAGAGTAGATAACACCAACATGATAAGTATGGAAAGGTGTGATGGCAAAAATGCTGCCAACATACAGTACGTCCTTGAACTTATGCCACTTTCATTTGCTCTTTACATAATATAGAATATGGACTGGAAAGGCCAAAGATAAGTGGGCTCAAAAAGTCGAATTTGGGTAAAGATGTAGAAAATGCAGCTGACTCAGATTTGAGTATGTTTCAACCATAAAAGCACAGGTTGAAGCACTTTGCTAATAGGGGGAAAAAAACCAAGCCTGTATCCTTATCATTCTCACTAAATTCTCAATCGATCACTGACTATTCAAGTCACCAAGGCACATTTTAGAAAGTCAAATAAGACCCCTGCATTTTTTAAATCAATCTTCCTTAGCTTAATTTCTATTGAAAATTTGAAAATCAGTATGTGCACGTTGAATTTAATTGGCTCCATACGCAGATGTATTCAGTCTGTCATGCAATCATCAGCTACAGCACTTTTGCATGCAGGCAAAATCATATTGCAGTTATTTGGATATACAGTTTGTTACATAAATAAGGTGTTTAATAAATAAGGAGTTTTTCTGGAAGAAATCATGATGCATTTGATAGAACATTAATAAAACATAAAAACTTTCATTATAGCCTGAATATTTGACATATTCTCACGTAGAAAATTGATCTAAAATTGAACTAATATTTACTTTTTTATGGCCAAATACAACAAGAGATCCTGTTTGCACTCAAGGCTGTAAGGATGAACAGAAAACTGATTCTCTATAAAGACAGTGTACTTATATGATTGTGTTATCCAACAGTGTCCAGGATTCTGAGGTCCATCTTTTAGGAGAAGCAAAAAGGTGCCGGGCCGAGCTGGAGAGGCTTCAGACCGCGATGCAGAATGCAGAGGGGCAGAGCGCCTCTGAGGAGCCTGAAAGTGAGGTCAGCAAACTGAGGCGACAGCTCCTGCAGGCGTACAATGAACTGCAAGCTGCTGAGGAGAGAGAATACAAGACGCAGTACAAGCTGAAGTGGTGAGAGCTGCACACGCGTGCACGTATGCACACTGCTATTGCATTCACCGACGCTAAACACTTCACTTCAGTTAAGTTTTCAATCAAATGTCAGATGACTCAGATACAAACAGCACAAGCAGAAATGCAAAGGCAGATGTCACAAAACACAGAAGTGAAACTTGAGTGCTTAAGACAGCCGTTATGTTTTGTTGTGAGAGCTTGCGTGAGCAATAAGACACACACACACACAACCACACACACAGTTGCAACTAGGGAACAAACACTGAGGTGAGCTCCATGCGGCAGCACCTTTTTATTGACTTGAGAGGAAGGTGAAGGTGAAAGAGTTAGATACACATGCACTCAAACATACTGCTAGTGCATTACTTGGTTCACTTTTATTAAACTCAAATAGGAATAAAAAAAAAATTTATTGTAATTTCTCTATGTGTTTGCTACATTTTCTAATTTTGGATGGAATGCTTGATACTTTTTTTATCGGCCCTGTAGTGCTTTCTTTTCCTCTGTTATTCTTTCCTGCCACTCCTATGAGTCTCTTTGCTCATCCCATACAATTTCCGTTTTCTCTGCCGCAGGTTTCTCTTTTTCCTGCCCCAACTTCTTGTTCCTCGCCCAAAAAGGCCAAATACACAGAAATGGAAGAGTTCACTCCCTCTGGTATCCTTCCGTTTTTCTCTGTACACAAACTTTACTGCTGATAAGTGCCAATGGGATGTTACTGGAACGTCAGTCGGCAGCATGATAACATGCACCAGTTGTTCTCAAGCATTTTGCCAAACTGTTTTCGCTTTTAACTTTTAAGCAGCAAAACAAGTTTATGACCTCTCCTCTCCTTGTGTCTGGCAAATTTTTGGCATAGCCTAATGTTTAGTAGAGGATAGAGTGTGTCACTTTTGTGTATTCTTGGCTCAAACAGTTTGAATTCCAATGGATTTTGATTTATTTTAAAAAGGAAATTATAGTAAATATTTGAGGTTTTATGTAGGCTTTATAGTGGTCTAAATAAGCAGAAATTATAAAGAAAAAATGATCTTATCAAGTTCCCTGGTCAGCTTTGTATGTTAAACCACTTGCATACATTATAATTTATTAGTCTTTTCCAGCCATTATCCAGAGAGAAATAAATATAGTCAGAACAGGAAAAAACTGCTGTAAAGCTAATGAAGCACATTGCTCACATCATCTCTGCATCGCATTTCCCTATGCATTGCTTCAGCAATATTAAACCACTCGCTTCACAAAAAGATTCAACTATGTGGCAAAGATATGATCTGTAGGATACGGTGGTTTTTAGTGCAGACTCTAGGGTAGAGCTGTTGGTCCAGCACTTGCAGAAAACCACTGAAAACCACTTGCAGAGGACTCTCTTAGGATGCAGTAATAGACTATATAAACACTGTGGTTTTGCGTGTTGTTTATGACAGCTTTTTCCCAGTGAATTCTCTCACGCTTACACCTCCTCATTTCCTCAGATCACCCCTTTCCTTTCATCCCCTGCAGCCTTTTCTCCCCTCTTCCCGTCATCTCCCCGGTTTGTTTTCCTATCAGTCTGCATATGACAAACAGATGCTCCCGGTGTAAACATGCTTCTTTTTCCTTTTTTCAAATCGCTGCGTCCTTTATCTTAAGCCAAATACATATGCAGGAATGCAGTGTGTTTTGCAGTCACACATTGTTGCTCTCATGGAGTTTTCTCTGTATCAGTTAATATCCAATATATCAACTTGTCAGGAAGATTAATATCATTTGCTTTGTGAAATGTGCAGCTGTACAGTATGTGCTGCTGTAAGGTTTTTTTTATAATGACAGAGCTGACTTGAAATTATTTCTTCCAAACTTTAATCGACTGTTCAAAAAGCATCTGCTACAGGGAGAGGAAGAATTCACAAGAAATTATGTTTTAATTCACAACCACCTTCATAGAATATGCTGTGACCCAGGATTTATGTGCTTGTATGAGGCTACTACATATACAATGGTACGTTTATGCGCTGTCTGGTACAACACAAAGTCTGTCAAAAATTCAAGTTATTAAATCACTAATACTAGCTATGAAAATATGTAATATATTGATTCTACATTTTTTTGTCTTTAATTGATGTTTTGGTTCACTGGAAACTGCACATTAGTCAAATGAATGTGAGTTTCTGGTTGTTGATTTCTTATTCAGTTGAACTGGGAAATGAAACTCGTCATTTCTTTCTCGTAATAACTTATTTATTTTGTTCTGTTTTTTTTTTGTTGGTTTTTTTTCCACTCTGCCTCATCTTCATTCCCCTCACCCCTGTGCAGTCTCTGGGAAGAAAAGGAGTATATGGAAAAAGAGAATGAAATTCAAGCTAAATTTCCTGTAAGTTCAATGTTGCACTATCCAGGTTTTATTCATTTTATAAAGACATGGATCACCGGAGCAAAAACGTTGTTTAAGGAGAATGAATATGTGTTCTACTTCAAGGCTCTATTCAAACTTAACCCATCCATGAACAGACTTGCTATTGTAGTTTAAAGCAACATCAAGCTAAAAGATTAATCTTGACCTCTGATAACCTGTGATTTTCAATTACAGACTTAAAATCTATTTTACACGAAGTTCTGCATAGAAATCTTTTTTCCTTTTTGTGATGTACATTTTTTTAAAGGGAACAACAAGAGCCTCATTAACTGGCACATTACTTACACCCAAGGTCATTAACTAATTTAATCTTTCAAAATCCCATCATGATGCAGTGCAGCATTTCCAATCCTTGCAAAGCTAAACTACATTGGCTTTCAGACATTTTACTGAAGAAAATGTGATTAGAAATTCAAGAATGAATCTTAGACCCTCAGGTTAGTCTCAGAAAGCATTTCTTTGCAAACCTCCCATCATTAGACTTTAATAAACATGTTGGTTGTGCAGCTGAAGGCAAAATAAGCTTAAATTTTGAACTGGAAACCTCATTGAAAGGACTTAGAGGCCTACATTAATAACTCTAATAAATGTCTTCCCCACAACTTCTGTATAACTGAGATCAACGTCAGATTACTTCCGCAAGCCAACTAATGCTTACGAGTTAAAGAGGCTCATGGATGAAATTGAAAAAACCCTTGCCTCTTGCACATTATATGATCATTATATATTTTCAGACAGAATCTGCATCCTCCAAAGAAAACTTTGCACTCATAGGCACAGAAAGTTTGCATTCTTGTAATTTATGCTGCATAAAATTACAAAGTGCTTGCATTCATTATTTACTGTTTTGGGTGTTTTTTTAATCTGTATTTAGGCTATTTTCTGTGAAGATATCAGACTTATTATATCACTATATCATTACAGTACTTATTTATACTGTAGGTGTAATCCAGTCATTTTCTGCAGTCACTCTCAAAAAGAGAGAAACAATATTACACTTTACATCAATTATTTCACTGCATCTCTGCTTAAACTATATGTATTACTTCTCAGGTTTTGTAAGATTAATATTTTCATTAGAAATTACAAGGTAACATTTGTTATTAAATTTGTTCATTTTTCAGTAGTAATTGTCTCTATTTATAAATACATACTTAGTGTTTGTTGGATATTTAAGTAGTGTTATTTTGGGATTTAAGATGACCTCACTTTATTCTTCACCTCTGACCTGATACCTTTTGACATGTGATGGTTTAATACTGTTGGTGGGTCCCCTAGGAGCTGGAGAACCATGCGACGGCATTACACAATAGATGTGAGGATCTAAGGAAAGAAGTGGCCCAGAGACAACTGGAAGTCAGGTAAAAATCATGAAGTTAGGCCTGGTGTGAAATAGTGGTGCGCTGCGTCTCAGAAGAAAGCTTGGTTATTTATTGATTCTGTGTGAGTTGTGGGAATGCATGGCATTGGCCAGTTTCAGCCCATTCCAACCCTTTATGGGAAAAATGGATGTGGATAATGAATAAATCGAGTTTTATCCTTTCTTACCCAGTTGGTGATGTCTTTTTTTCTGTTATATTCCTAATGTTCTGGGACCAGTTTGATAGGAGGAACTGCAGCTGATTTTTTTAAATGTTTTTAAAGAAATTTGTTCTCAAGATTATTGGACTTTTGTGTCTATCTTGCTCCCATTGCATGCACAGAAGCCTGATGGAGGATGTGGAAGAACATGAAACGCAGCTATTGAAAGAACAGAAAGAGCTGGAAGACAAAAAAGAGATCATAGAGCTCAAAGAGGTTTGTGTATGTGTGAGTGAGTATTCCTAACAGCTTTAGATCATTAATAAAATAACAAATCGAGTACTTTGTACATGTTTGTATCTATGTCTCTGCATGGTTGTTGCAAGGCTGAGAAAGCCCAACTCATCAGCATACCCAACCAGCTTTCAAAGGAGAATGAAAGGAAGCGCTCCAAGTGGGAGTGAGTATAATTAACTAGTTTCATGTTAGAAGTGAGAAACTCAACATTAAGATAGTGGTGTACCAGTCAGACCGCTGTGGCAAGACAAAATGGAAAGGGATTTAATGCAGGATCAGCTTTTTTCTAGTATAAACGTGTAGTATTCTCCACATAATGAACAGATTTTTTACATTTAATTAATTTTGCTCAGTGTGATTAGGGCTTGATGTGAAACTGTGGCATTCTTTTCAAAATCTTTCCCCCTGTTTATTTACCTCAAGCCCGTTGTTTCCTTTGTTCTCTTGATTTCACAGCACTTGTCTTTTTTTAATGAGCAGAATATTTTTCATTTTTGTGGAGATGAATATTATGATTCAAGCTAGACCTGAGACATGGGTGTAATATTTGTTGCATCAGCCAAATGGTTAATAATTCAAAAATGTTGGTGCTCATAATATAAGCTGTTAAAACCTAGCATGCCTTGTTTATGTTGATACAGGTACAGTCAAATATTGCATCAGGTCTTTATGGGTTTAGAGAAATTTAGCCCTATTTCAGGCTTGAGTCATTAATTCTTGTTCTTAGGTGCAGCTGCAGGCTGGCTCACTTTTGGTTTCACAGCAGCTTCTTTTTATGTTTATTTTATATCAATATTTGGCTTGCAAGGAATGCAGATTGAGTATTTTGAGCAATGACTTGTAATTTCCAATTCACAAAGCCCAGGGATTCTGGGGGTGCATGTAAAAGATGGATACGGATGCTGTTATTTCATTAGATATGCACTTTTGGAAGTCCGGAGGCCTAATGGAAACTTCTGTCCTGTTTTATACGCAAATCCATTCTTTTAATCTGCTAATTTTCTCTCACCTCCTCAAATAAACAGAGCTGCAATGAAGAAGATGGAGGCACTAAACATGGAGATTCCAGAGATACAGAAAGAAGTGAAGGTGGTGGACGGGCGTAACCAGTCCCTCAGGATGAAGAGAGAGGAAATGGTGCAGGAGCTGGAGGGTGTGAGGGCCCAAGTGGAGGCCTGTCAGAATGCTCACAGACGGCTACTGAAAGAGATGGAGTTCAGGGGGGAGGACAAGGCTGAACTCATGGGAAATAGGTGCCAAGTTTTTCTTTTGCTCAAATATTCAAACGGGGCTGAATATGTTCAGGAAAGTAAAATGTACATTAAGCTAAAGGTACAGTATTTGGATTCCTGCTTTAGACCTGGGGGAGAGCTTTTTCTTGCATATCATTGTGTTTTTCATCACCAGAGGCATCTTGGAGATAAAGTTGCAGAACATCATTAGTGACCGAAAGCACCTGTATGAGAGCAGATCTGTGCACCTCAGGGAGAAAAACAGGTATCAAATGTGTGACAGAACATCCCAGCCCCATATCAACCTTACAATGTCCCTGTGAACTTTTACTTGTAATACTGAAGTTCTAAAACAACACTGGGTAGATCTTCCTTTTCATAACATAGTTTAGATTTTTATTTATGCTTTAGTTTCTTTGACCATATAGTTTTTGAACATGTTTCACATCTAAAAAGTTATAAAGTCAAACCAGAATTTTTTTTTTCCTACTAGTCCTGAACTGCTTGAAATGTTTGTTCTTGTATTGTTCCTTCCTAAACCCTAATCACGTCACCTTTTGTATTGTTCTTAATATATTTGTACTTAAACAGAGAATGCCTAAAGTCTGCTAGGATGGCAGTGTTGAAGAGACAGGAGCTACTGTATGAATAGATATTGAAAAAAGGCTCTGCAGTAATGAACAATGTGAGAAAAATGCCATGTTTTGTTTATCATTTGCAGATTTACATTTGTTGTAGTAGAACCCAAAATAAAGGTATAATCCTGTAAATAAGGTCTTTGCATGGTTAGTCATCATGATTATCCATGATGACAGAATGGACAAAATTAAAATAATGAAATACTGTAAAAAGAATAAATTGCACTTAAAAACTGGACTGCCTTAGTCAGAACTGAATGCTAACCTAAAACATTTGGGGCTTCAGCTTCGATTTTAAGAGTTTGTTGCTCAGTCTAGGAGCAGCAACTGCAAAAGAACGATCCGCCTCACTGCTTATATCTCGACCTCGGAACTTCTAGCAGAAGCTGACCCAAAGAACGCAGGGCTCTGCCATGATCATGGACTGTTAAAATCCCAGAAAAGACAGAAAAAAAAGTTTTAAATCGATTCTAAATTGAACTGGAAGCCAGTGGAGCAACGTCAGCAAAGGGTTCATACGTTCACGGGTGGGTGTATTTGTTAAAGAATCGGGCGGCAGCATTTTGTACAAGTCAGAGACGTGAAATTGAAGAATGGCTGAGGACAATGTGAAGGACACTGCAGTGGTCTAGTCTTGCACTAATGAATGCTTAGATTGCCTTTTGTAGATCCTGCTGTTTAGGTTTCACATTAGATAAAAAATCTTCAAGCATTTCTTACTGTTTTCTAAATATGATGAAAACCTTTCTGTTTGAAAGCATCCAGGCTCAGCACTGTATGACTAGAAAGAAAATCTTGATGGTGATATATATTTGAAAAAGTATTTTTGTTTCTCCTCAGGCAGATGCAGGCCTTGAAAAGGATGGAGCAAGCACTGGCCATGGCCACTGAGCAGCTGGCACACACACAATCTCTGCACAGTGAGCTTCAGGGACAGGTGATTTGTGAAATGATGAAACATCTGCTTAAGGTGGTCCTGTGGTTCCTACAGTAGCACCTGGAAGTATTTGAAGCTTCTGTTATAGATCCTTTAATATGTTCAAATTGTGGATTTTAAACCTCATTTCATTTAATTTGTTTTATTTTTGTTGTTGGTTATACAGTAGGTTAAAAATCTGTATTACACCACAGGGTACTTTTTGTGTTTTTGATCTTCCTGCTGTTTTCCTGATATGTACAGTTTTTAAACAGAAAAGGCGAAGAAGAGGACTCATCGGAAATGCATCAGCACATCTCATAAGCAATAAAAAATATGGAAGGAAATCACAATGACGCATCAGGGATGTTGCGCTTTGAGGAAACGACGCAAACAAAACTGTTGCGCGGTATAATTCATCCAGTAATGTCTCGCATAAACAGTTATAAATCTGACTGACCACTGTTTGGAGGAGTCTGTGGGTTTACCGCAGAAATTCATCACAGTTTAAATGAATTGCTTTACGATTGATGGGTTTAATATTTTCATTGCATACTATTGTGTTTTGAATTTTACGATTCATTACAGATGATGTTTATTAAATGCTTTTTGTGGGTTAATGAGAGTAATTCTTTGTGAAACTCAAGCCTAGTGTCGCAGTAGCCAAGGACATCAATATCAGAGACTGATATAAACAGTAGTACTGGTGATGCAGTCTGTGTTTTGATAGTGGTTTGAATATGCACTGACTGAACTGGGTGTATGTGGTTAGATTTGCACTATATCCTCATGGTATTTCCTTCTTTGTCATGTCTGATGATCACACTTTCTGTAGATCTCTGCTACAACACAGGACCAACTTAAAGCAGTTCAGTCTCGCAACACGATGAAAATTTGAACAGGCTTTTGATTTTGATTTTACTTCCTGTTCTGAATATTCAGCTAGATGCTGTTTCCAAAGGAGAGACCAGTATCAAGCAAAGGATGGAGCTTCAGAAAGATGTGGACGCTCTCAAAGCCAGCTTTGAAAATCAGGTGAGAATGTTTGGTCAAATTGGCCAAAAGGTGACAAACTGCTTCTTACTTTTGCTATGCTTTAATTATAACTTGTCATTTGCAGTTTTTCTAAGTGAACATCATATTTATCTTTTTTAACTTTCATATATATTTTATCTTTAGCATCTTTCCTAGATAAAATGGATACAATAAAATTCCTCCTTGAATTATTTTATTACACAGTTCCCACAAAAACATTTTTAATGATCCCCTAGAGGAGAACCCTCCACTGAAATGTTTCACTATTCAATGTCTGTCTGTCGTCCTTATTATGGTGGACTCGGCCTGCTTTCTGCCCCATTATACTGTTATATTCATAAGCTTTTTAACTGGAGAAATGTGTTCTCAACCAGCTATCAATGGCTGAGGAGGAGAGCGAGAAGCGGCGGCAATATGGGATGATTCAGGAGCTGCTGAGGGAGTCGAATCGCCTCCGAGTAGAACTCCATAACCTCAGATGTCTAACACAGATCAAAGCAGAGGAGAGAGGCCAGAAGCATCGCGAGCGCTTGAGGACTGAGGTGCCACACCAGCCCACACAGACACATTGAAAATAGATTTTGATGTCTTCATTGCTGCTTTGTTTATTTATTCAATTATGTCAAGAGGGACACCGGTATGATATGGAAGAAAGTGCACCTGGAAGTTAACGTTGAAGGTTGACATTTTGTGGGCACACACAGGCGTATGAACACACCCACACAGAAGCGATGCTGCGATAGTGTAACGTTCTCAAATGTACCCACAGCAATTGAAGCGGCACATTCAGCAGGAGCTCCAAGAAAAAGAACTGATAATCTTGGACCGCACTAAGCTCGATGCAAGGCTACAAAACAGGTGTTGTTTTTCTGTATTCAGAGTGTGTGTCATTATGAAAATGATGTTACAGAGAAAACAATGTCTTACTAATTGGTCACAGTTGAGAGTGTAGACACAGACTAATGCCTACAGCAGCACCCAGCTCAACAACACACTCTTCGGATGCATTCAATAAGGTCACGGCAGCAGACTGCAATCTGATGCCGTTGCACTTGACATGGAAGCAGTCTCCAAAAAGCGAAAACACAGACGGATCATAATTAGATATTGTTTATTCTCTTGCTGTTTTGGTATTTAATAATTATTTTTCACTCCTCAGAAGATGCATGAATTCTAAATTAGATATGAGTTAAGTGTCACCATACATAAAAGATTTGACTTAACAATTTTTTATTCACCAATCATTTGAAATCTGGCACTTTGATATTTAGATTATGAAGATAACTACTTTTGGTTTTCCCAAACTTATTTTTACAAGTAAACAGAGACAAAGTCCAAAAAGTAAATTTTTGTCCTCATCAGTTTATTTTTTGGTTGATATAAAATTATAAAATAACTATCAAGATGCTAATTGGTGTTTTTCCTTTTTCAGAATATCTCAGTGTTCTAAACTGTGTGAAATGATCATAGAAGAGAGGAATAAATATGTCAAACTGAAGAAGATAGCTTCTCAAACGATCACAGAGCTGATGGAGGAGATTAAAGTCCTGGAAAACGAGTTGGAAATCCAGCGCACTATAGCCATCAACAAAGACAGGTTTGTTTGGGTGTGTGGTAGAGCTCTGGCAGACAGTTATCTACCCATAGCTTAGACAGTCATAATAAAAAGCAGGGGACTTGCCTTAACTGCAAAGCAGGCTTAGTGGCTTGTAGAGATAACTTCAGGATCAGCTTGAGATTAATCATTAAAATGGTTCCTTTTGTATTAAAGACAAAAACCAACTGCACCATTTTTACTGATGTTCATCTTTATGACAGATGTGCCATCAAAGGGGATTGCTTAAGTAGCCTAAAAAAATGGTTTCTTACTCTAAAGTTTGCTCCTGGGGACTTCCAAAGATTTGGACCCAATCTTAAGGCAATGTACAGTTTGTGTATGTGCAGTTTACCAAAATACTGTATCAAACACTCCATCATGTAAAACTTCACTGTATCTGACAGGCTTAAAACTAATTAATCTTTCTGTGTACTACAAGAACGCACCATTAACACAATCTTTTAATAAAAAACTCTTTTTTAACTTGTGCTTTCTTTACACAGTAGTGATATTGTTTAATTATTGCATTTACACAGTCCTTTTATGTTTTTTTACAGATGTGGATGCAGCAATTATGTTGCATTTTAGGCTGTTGGGAATCATACATTTCAATTGATCATCTACTGTCAACTTTTATATGACGGTGCACACATTATTGATTAGGTATCGCTGACTTAACAATTTTTTTTTTAAATCCCTGGACGTACCCTGCTTTGTAGATAGTCCCCAGGTTACAAGTTTACTAGAAAAAACTTTAGCAAATCTAACTTTACATTTATATATGTAAGTATTCTTTTCTTTTCTTCTTCTGTCTTTTCCAGATCTCTCAACAAGGCTCATAGGAAGGTCTCTATTACCTCTAACATGAGAGAGAAACTGCGCAATAACATCTCCAAGGTCCATACACAAACAAACACAACTAAAAACAGATCTTAGCTATAAACCACCATCATCTATCAAACCCAGAAAGAAAAGCTGATTAAAATATGCAACAAACATGAATGTTTGGTGTGGAGTTGAACAAAGACAGACTCAAAACTCTTAAACTGTTGTTTTGTGTGTGCACCAACTTTTAAACCTTGTTTTAGACAGCTTTGTAGAAAAAGGGAAGCAAACTCTCATCCATTATTTATGTTTGCCTCTTTCACAAGACACATTGCTCAGTTTACAAGAGTTTATGAACTAATATGCTCTCTACTTTATCAGCTGACCTCCTGTTGATTTAATGCTTTTCCTTAGAACTATGTGGAAGTGGAAGCATACCATGTTACATAGAAATCCAGATGGGTTTCTGGTTTGTTTGAAATAAAAACTAATGTTTGCAGGCGATGAGTCTTTCCAACTGCTTTGTCAGACACTAAACATTTAAAAGCAAAACAAGCAATATATTGTTCAAGAGTCAGTTTACTCCCAGGATAGAGCAACCAAAGCAGATGTGGATTCCACTGCCTGCTTGTCCAGGGTTGATAAGAAATATAATTGTATATATGGAAGAAGCAAGTACAAAACACCCTGTTTTTTTTTATTTTTATATTTTGCAGGTTGCTTGGAAGCAATGTCAGATCAATCAGGAGCTTGAAGACAACAAGCTGGAACTGATGAGACTCTCACAGGCGATCAACCTGCAGGAGGAATCACTCCTTGAAATTAACAGGAATCATGAAATTGCAATACAGCGCCGCAATTTCTTGTAGGTTCTTTGCTCAAAGTCAGCAATATTTTATTGTTGGACAATTTATTTCTCCCATGGCTATGCATGTGCAACATTAAACTGGACAAAACAATTCAGAAATGCATCTTATACACCACCATGCTTGATATGCATGCAATTTGAGTGTACTGTATAACCTGCATAACTTACTGTACAATGACATGCTTTTGCCTCATCCCATATATCTACAGGGGGATCCAACTCTTAGAACTTGAGGAAGTGTTGGTCGGCTATTGTGAGAAGATGAACAACCAGGAGGCAGCCGTCACTAAGGTTACCATGGCTCTGGAGACACTGGAGAAGGACATGAAGGAATTACAGTTAGAAATAAGTGAGGAGAAGAGACAGACAGACCTTAAAAAGAAGGAGGTGCTTCTCAAGAGAAAACTGGAGGAAGAGATCACCATGCTGCAGATAGAGGTGAGAAAAAGGTGGATATAAAGCTGCATAGACATGCTGCATGTCAGCTGACACTCGGGAGAAACAGGTTGAAGGTTAGATGTGTTTGTTAAATGCCTCATTAATCTCTTCTGTTATGTAAACAGTGATGACTTTGCTCTAATGAAGGCTGTTAGACATCCATTCCCCTATTCTGTCTTCTTATAGACTTTGTTGCCAGGAAGTGAAAACTCAGGTGTTTTTTCTTTTGATTTTTTAATTTCTTAAACTGGCTGCAGCCAAACCCAACTTTATAGTTTCCTACAGTTAACACAAAGCCAAACTGAAACTCCTAAATAGTTTTGTGTCTCTCTTGTGTCTATGTTAGATATCTTACTGTCTTAAATGAGAACTAGAGATTACTCTCTCGTGTTATTGTTTCTACATTTTCCCTAAAACACGCCGCTCGTCATACACAGCCACTAATTAGTGCAGATTGTGCCTGTGGGATACTGATGTCCATATTTCTCTAACAGCATGACTATGTTTGTATCAGGATGTGGCTCAGCTCCATGAATCCAAGACCCACTCTTGGATCAGTCAGATCTGTCAATTAGTGCTTCCTGGGGTGTTCAGATGATACGAGTTGCTCTGAAAAGGCTTAACGTGTATCCTTCTGCAAACTTATTGTGGTAATCTACTGGCAAGTGATCTTTGTGTGTTCTTTTCGTGTCCATATAAGCAAGCCAGAGACTTTCTGCATCTGTACTTCAATCCGTTGTAAAGTTAGGTGTGTATGCTCTCTTCATTCCTTGTTAGAAAGAAAAAGGAAATGTTAGTGTGGATCTTAGGAAGTGTGTATTCACGTTAGCTGTGTCATTGGTCAACTTTGTCTCTCTGAATTTGAGGAAAACCCCAAAAAAGAGATTTTTACTCTAGTTCTGCCAGTGTCCCAGAAGACAATAGCTTCAACAGTTGAAATTCCCAGGAGGGGACTAATGAGCAAATGTTGTTTTGAAACAAGTTCAGCGCCTCGTCTTATAATAAGTATTTTGTGCTGCTCTGGTGAACTGAATACTCTGCAGGAGGGGTTTCTTTCTGCGTTTGTAAAGATCCATATCCTAATTAGTTTGCAATAAAAATGAGCTACCATTTATCTTTATTTATTTGTTTAAACCTAATTCAAGAGTGAGTGCATGCCTTACTTTATAAAATTCAAATAGTTCTTAAGAAATAAACTCCTACTGCTTCTTGAAGTTTCAAAACTTTTTTACCTGTCAGCTAAAGTCATAGCATTGCTAACCGAGCTGATCCATATTGTTTTGCTCAGGGGAACGTAGTTTAGTTCTCCCAACCATCATAAGTCACAGCAATTGTGCTTGTTTAGGAGACTCAGGACAGAGATAGATTTGCAGAGGGATGATTAAGATCTAAATTGTAAGGGACATTCCCAAAGAACCACAAACTGCATCGGTGGTTTCATTGAGAAAGACAAGGCACACAAATAAAAAGTGAATCACAAACAACAGTTTTGTAGCAGAATGATGCATAAAAAGTGGATGCAGCCTACAAATACACACACACTCATACAAAGAGAGACACACAGTATGAGCTTCCCTGCCAATGACTGCATCAAGGGACTGGGTGTGTTTCTGTTCTGGATCAGAATGACTGGCCGAGACTCGCTGCTGGACCAGACTTCTCTGGGTCTTGTGCTCTTGGATGAACGAGCAGACTGCTGTTCTTTTGAAAAACATCCCCTTTTCCTTTTGCTCCATCTGTTTACTCCTTCTGCTGTTTATCGGTTGATACAATAAGCAACCTTGGCACTTCTTTGTTTTGTATTGCTTCTTTCATTATTTAGTCCTTTTACTCCTTCTGTCCTCAGCTTCCAAAGAAGTCTTCTTTTTTCATCACTGCTTTGGGGTATTTTGTTTCTCTCATTTATTTTTCATGTCCCATGTGTGACTGATACCTCAGTTCTGCCAGCGTTAGAGCATAACTGATGGGATCAACTAAAATGTTGATATTAGTTGATCCCATCATGGAGATCATTTAGGTCTGTACCATTATCAGCCATTTTAATTTAATATCAACCATTTTGGAAAAAAAAACTCATGTGGAAATCAGCTCTTCAAGAGAAAACACAATTAATGCATGGATAGTAAAGTCTAAATCTTTTGTTATAACTAAGATAATAACTATATTATCTGTAATTTATGTACTGTTACAGTACATATCCACACACTCCTGTATGCATAAACATACAGTTACATAGTAGCCATACCAGAAATTAATTGTTTCTGGTGCCATTATGTGTAGACTAGTAGTTAACTGTTCCATTATTTCAACATTTTCGTTTTCATTTCTCATATTATCTCAAGTCAGTTCTTTGCCATAACTGTTTATCACAAAGTCATGGGCTCTGTTTACTTACGGATTCCTAAATTATCAAGTGGAGCTAAAAAAGTTGTTTAGCACCTAAATTTTCACAATTAATCAGAATATGTAACAGTAAGTTAAGGCATGCATCTGTTTGATTCAGTTTGCTTCCTGGTAACAGCTTTCCTGAACTCTGACATAGCAAGAAAACTTTGTTTTATTTCAGTGTTTTTGAATTAATTAAACCATTATCTCAAGAAAACAATCCTTGTTATCCCAGGATAAAGATGTTAAAGATAAAGATGTTTAATTATTTTTAAGCATTGTTGATCCTCCTGTGTGTTGTAGGCCTGTGAGAGCAAAAGTTCCGAGTTTATTGTTGAACATAAACACATTTGAAACTGACCTAAGGTCAGCAGACCGCTTGTCCCAGAGCAGGAACACACTAACCAAAAGCATCATCATCGGATTTGCCTCTGTAAACTTACCTCTAAATCTGGGAACAGATATAATACCTTCAGAGACCTGAGAGACCTGATCAAGTTAGATATGGGCTGTACTGAGGCAAGCAGACCGTGAAGGTGATTATATGTTGGAATGGAAGCTGGTGAAGTACTACAGTACCGGAGGAACGGTGTTCAGATTTCCACGGTTGTGTGGGGCATGCAGTAAGTGGGTATGGATGAGACTTCAACCCGGACAAAGGCAGCTCAGGTTGCGTCAGTACTTGTCCAACAGTTCAAAAACTGTCAGAAACTGACTTTGCATTCAGTGAGTAAATGGCTTTACCTGTGATTCTCTCATAGTCGCATCACAAATTGCCTTCCTTTCCCTAAATTAATCCTGATCCGATGCTAACTATGCTACAGAAAGACCATACCTTATATGTTCTGGTTTTCTGCCAGAAATGGCAACAGATTCTTCCTCCACCTGTCTCTCTGAAATATGAAGCTTGCACATGAACAAAATGACACCATAGCAATGGCGCATCCACAATTGTTTGGATTACCCTGTAAAGAGAGCATTGCAGTCATCTGCAGTTGTCTAATTTGTATATATATATACATAAAGCGAGGAGACTAAATGAGAGCTTGTTAAATCAACTAAATAATAAAGCTTTTGAATTAGAATGTAAGTAGTTTTGTAATATTTCTTTTGTCCCAGTAGTCATTTACTGAAAATTATATCCTGCTAGCCCTACAGCCAATCAATTAGGCTCCTGAAACTTTCAGTGAATCAGTTTATCTGTGTTCATCCTCTCACCCATCCATGCAGTCACTCAATAATTCTGCTCCTCCTTTGTGTATGAAGGAAAAATCCTTTTCTAAACCACAGTGTCCATTTGAACAGCCACCCGCCTCCCCTGGGTACAAAACGTGAATCATGGGGTTTCCTCTTTTTGCAGGAAGCTTGCCAACTTCCTTCATTCGCCCTGCCAATTCATTCTCTGTGTGAATTCAATCTCCATGCAACTGGAATGCTGTCAGTTTATCATATATATTGTCTATTTGTATTCATCTGTGACCATTTTATCTGTTGCCTGCAAACAAAGTCCCTCCCTCTGATGGCAAATTTTGACAATGACAGATTAGGCCATCTGTGAGACTATTGAAGTTCAATATACTCTGAGGCTTTTATTCCTCTGAGGAATTTTAATTGCGTCAAAATAAACAGACATTGGCATATGACTTAAATTTGCAACTTGTTTATGATTCGCTGACACGTCGGCAACTCACACAGGTTCACGTGCGTCGCCAAACACTTGAAGACCTGTGTGGTGGAGGGGACATTGGTGGGATCAACATTTTTTTTACCATTATGTCTAGTAATATTTACATGTATGTTGCAGAAAATTGCATGAGGAGTATCACACACATACAAGCACAAATTCAGTAGTGGACTAAGATTTATAAACGGGTGGGGCTATTGACAGACTGCAGTGTCCCTGTAGTGTTGAATCATAGTGTTTGTCTGTCCCTCTCTTAAATCTTTGTCCAACCTGCCTGGAACTTGTCATTGTGGGGAAACCCTGAGTGAATTGTGTCCCCGACAGCATGTGTGTGAAAGTTTATGTATGAAGTAAAGTCAGACTGGTACAGAGAGAGCCCACTTTGTATGAAACGCCACTCTTCAACAACTGAAGGTCATTTGGCAACTCGCCTCTTTAAATGTGATTTCTCTTGAGACTGCTGGCTAAACACCAAATCAAAGCTTCAGATGGAGTTGGGGTGGAGGCCAGATGTGGTCATGGCTGTGTCACACTAGTTCAGCAGAGGCGTCTTTCTGAAGAGGACCAACAGCAAGATTAAGGCTCACAAAACAGATTTAAGTTTTTGATAATAACTGCACAGCTAATTACTGTGTTCATGTACATTTACAACAGAATAGTAGTAACACTGTTATTACAATACACTGTATTGTATCCTGCATCTCCCTTCTGATTGCTGGGCTAGGTTCCAGCTTCCCCGCAGCCCTGATTTGGACTAAGGTGTATAGAAAATGAATGAGTGTCTAAATGAGATGTTCTCATTTTAATTCTGCTTTGTAACACTAAGTAACACGTTCAGAATTGTGTTGGACTGGATTCAGTCCCAGCTGACACTGGGTATGAGTAATCGCATCATCTGTCTGTCATGAAGCTAATTCAAAGGCAAAAATACAACGTAAGTTGCATGAACACCCTTTTTGCAGGAACATAAAGCTCCCCTTTGGCAACTTTTCTTCTTAATTTGATACATCATACTTTTTCCCCTTTCACAAGATGCTCAGTTGTTTGCAGGGAGGTTTTCAGTAAATAACAGCATCTCTGTGAAATGCTCCAGGTTTAATGGACTCCCAGCGTGGATTACTGTTTACAGTGTGACACTACACCACTGTAATATGACAGAACAGGTTTGAAGTTTCACTGTAAGTTGACTTTAAAGTTTTACCGGGTAAACATATCCTCACACTCCCTCCTTAAAGCAATCCTTCTCTCAAAAAAAAGTTTGTAAAATCACCAGTTAATTTTAAGGTTACACATAGTTTAGCCTTCCACAAACTCTTTAATTTAGTTTCTTATTTGTTCTGTCTAAACTGTGTTAATCATCATAAATTCTTAATTTATTTGCTGTATTTATAGTATTTGTTATAATGTTGTTTGCTACGCAGTCAAACTTTTTATAGCTTCTGGTTATCCTTTAATCAAGTAAACTAACAGTTGACATCGTCTTTTGTTGTTACATCTGTTTAATGCAGGCAGTCTTACTGTAAGCCTGTACATTTAATTAAAATTTATAGCTCATTTGGTGCTTATAAAAGTTTCAGTCCAGTGCCTTTTCTCACATGTTCTGCTAATTAACTTTTCATAACCCTTTCTATGATTATTTTAGTGCAGTTTCACTTTGCTGACCATTCTGCTTTCTTGAGCCACTCATTTGTTCATTACAAGTCTTTTCATAACATGAATGTGGGATATAAAAAAGTAATTATTCATATTTATAACATTGGTCAGCATGCAGTGTGCCGTCTACTGTGTGGCCTTTTAAACAATCTTGTTGACGACTAACTGGGCTGAAATTATGCAATAAAATGCTAATTTGTAGGCTGCTTGGAAGCTGTCGTATCTACTATATTTTACAGCACTGATGAGGCCAAAAAGCAGCTATGATTTGTAGCTGTCAGATGAGGAACACAGGAAGGCAGACAGGCAGAATGAAGACACTGACACAGAGACACATTAATACAAAGACAAACGTCAATGTATCAGCAGAGTATAAAAAGGCTACAAAGAAGGGCATTGTCTGGAGAAAAAAAACAAATTGATTGAAAAGAAGGAGGTTGACAGAATTTGAGTGCATGCCATCCATCATGTACTATTTAACTGGCTTAGGTGGTTATGGGTGAGATTGAAAGACAGATCAATCAAACTCAAAATCAAGACTATGAAGGAGATTTACTCAACACTCTCTTTACACGACTAGAGTTAAAGCTGGGAAATGTGGTTAAATGGCTTAAATTCATCCCTCAGAAACACTCTGAATTCCTTCAAATATTCTGCATTTTATAAATGAAACATCTTTGATGTGTTTAGAAATTTGTGCTTAAGTTATCTAAGCTTTTTTTAAATTACTTAAGAGAAGTCATTTATCCATATAGATTATTGTATGATTGCATGATTGTAATGTTAGTTTCACTGGGTTCAGTCTGTAATACTGATGTCATAATTAAAAGTTATATAATAGAACCACAGTAACAGAAACGACACCTTGTGTACAATATGCCTTAGCCCATTCAGAGACTAGGCATGGTGTTATAATTTATTTCATTCAAGCAGACTTTCATTGCAAAGTTTCTTAGTGATTGCATCAACTGATACACATCAGGACAAATGTTTTAAGGAAAAATCTGAAAACCAGTGAATCTCTGAATTCATATTCTTGTGTTTTATGTGTAGCTTTTAGAAAAAAGATTTATGGGATACAAGTTGTGTATTTTGAGACACATTGGACACTTCGATTTTCTATTTGTATTACATATGGATTCTGCAGAATTTTAATTATTTTTTACGTGCTGGATGCACATTTCCCCTTGTTTTTGAGGATTTTTTAAAACTTTAACATGGAAACTTTTGACCACAAACTTTTGTATTTTAACAGAGACTTAGCTTCTTTGGGCACACTCGCAACCTTAGTTTGCACTTTTAGAAATAAAGTTGATAAAGTAAGCGTAGTTATCTTTGCCACACTAACCAGGTGGAGCATTGCCTTTTGCCTTCTGGTTACACACAAACCTCTGAGATGATGTTTCACATCATTGTATACAATTTTTAGACCACTGTTTTCACATTGCTTGTCGGTAGTCGTGGCATAAACAGTCATTTTTGGATTCAATGATGGGGAAGGGCTCTGTCGCTTCTATACACATGGTGGTGCATCTGATTTACTGCTTGTCTGCTATTTTAGGTTGTTTATTCAGGCTCTGTTGATGGAGCTGATGCTAATGTAGAAAGTAATGTACGATCCACTTGAGAGATTTCACCCTATCTTCTCACAGTCTAAACAAAAATGTTCAGGCCAAACTAAAACGGCAGCCATATAAAAATCTTAAAATAAAGAAGGTCCAAAAAAGGATTTCTTAATAAATGGAACACATACTAATGTTGACTTCCAATAATTGGAATACAACAATGTTCTGCAACTTGCATGTTCAGCTAAAATTGTTTTGCCAAATTTGTCACTTTAGATTCTGGCATCAAATATTTGCTCACATTGGTGAAATTAAGTCCTGTCCTCAGTAAAAACTTTAGATAACTCCCAGTCCCTGTTGGTCAGCTCAGATTCCTGAGGTCTTGCATCTCTTCTCTTTTCAAGTACTCTTTTAACTGCCTACTTCACATCCTCCTCTTCTTTTATCAGTCTTTTTTAAGTCTATCATCTCCTTTCTTTTTGTGTTTCAGCTCTTTTTGTTTTTCCCTACGCAAACTTAACAAAGGCCATGGTTAATCACATGACAGACTTTCAATTAAGTATCAGCTTGTGATGGCAAGAGAAAAGCAGCTTCTTAACAGACTGATCATCCCAGTCTGTTTTAATCAGATTCACTGTCTGGGTGCAAAGGGGGAGGCTTCATTAATCTCATTCATGAAGGGAGGTGAAAATGGAAATCATTACTTTGTTCGATGCTTTTCTTTACTTAAATTGATACATAGGCACATAAACATATTCTGGTGTACTAGTCTGCATGGTTCAGGGGAGAGGAGCTGCCATCTCATAAGCCAGGTCCTGTCAGGACAGTCTGCCTGTGTTGGACATTTCCTTACACCCAGTTTTTTCCCTTCAGCTCACTTGTCGCTTTACTTTCTGCCTTCTAACCAATAACCTCCTCCGCTTTTATATTTGTCTTCATCTTTCTCTCCCCAGTCTCCCCAGGCTTCTCTTGATATTTCTAACACATTCTCTTTTTCTTGTGTCTCTGTCATCTGATTGCTTTTACTCCTTTTTTCTATTTTCTGCCTTCGTCCTTATTGTCCCCGTCATGGTTGTTTGATCATCGCAGGTTCATGTATTTTTATATACAGGTAGCATTTACTGTGCCATAATGGGGCCATGTTCCTTTGAATTGACTTCTTTATTGAGACGCCACGGTCATTTACGTTGTTCTTTCCCATCTGTTTGTGTTAGGGAGTAAGGATTGGAACATTTCTATTTGTATTGCATATGGATTCTGCAGGATTTCATATTTGTTTAAGTGTTGGATGCACATTTCCCCTTGTTTTTGTGTTTGTTTTTTTACATTTGTCTATAGAAGATTTTGACCACAGATTATTGTGTTTGAACAAATTCTGGACAAGCGAATCAGATCCAGCACCTGCATGTTACTCAACAGCAATAATTCTGTTTTGTTATCAAATCTGTGTCCAAGGCCCCTTAAAGTAGCAATATGTAACTTTCTGATCTTAAAGTGATGCCTTTCTGACTCATCTTGATTGCACATTTATTATGTACATCCATGGAGCCGTTGTTGCACAGAAACATTGTGAGGCTGAGAAGCTGCAATTCACTACTTTTTCCTTCCAGGACGTTGCATCACATTCCAGCAGCATTTTGCTTTACAGTCACACGCCAGCAGCTGAATAGCAACACACCAGCCATGTTGAACTTACACCAGGGCTGAATCAGCAAAGAAATGCAAGAGGGCATCACTTGGGGAAGAGTGGAAAAGAGAGACAGAAAGGGACAGAGCAAGACATAAGAAATTAGTCTATATCAGACTGACTTTGAGTAACTGGAGTGGAGGAAAGATGCAAGATGTATGCCAGTCAGCCGTCGGAAAATACCACCCTTATCATTAATGTCACGCGGATGCTGAACTACACAAAACAACGTACACACATAAATAACATATAGAATTGGCCATGTTGACTTTTGCACGATTTTTATGAGACTGGACTCTTTAAACAGTTAATCTGTAAGTCATGTCAGCACATTTTACTCACCCTAAGCCCCATCCTTGCTTACTGACTGCAGCAGTTTTAAGGTAAGAGTGTCAGCTGAAGGCATGAATCTGAAGCTCTTGCCCTACCCCTTCCCTGCCGGCTTTTTGTCTTACTCCACTCTTTTGACTCTTCTTCTTTGTGCTCTCTCATGTATCCCTGCTTCCCCTTCTATTCCTGTGGTCTTAAGGGATGTCAGGAAATAAAGAACACGGCCCCTTTGAGGGATTTCATGTCTTTTTAAGTTTTGGTTCCTCTTATCACACTTTGCTAGTGACTTGTCACCTAGTGGGATGAAGCTCTTATGTAGGCACTACATTTAGCTGAGAATTGCATTAAGTGTGTGTAGGGGACTTTTTAGAATCTCCCATGCATTAAGTGCACAAGGGATTAAAAGAAAGGTGCTGGAAATATAGATAGCAGCACAGTTCTGTAACTCAGAATTCTTGCTCCTACTGCATACATTCACAATATTTGTTCAGTTTACCAATTGTGTCCTGTATAAAATATTCTCATGTCTGTGTCAGTAATGGGGATTTGATTCTTGGTGTTGGCTTTTATGTGCTCTATAATGGTATGTGTTTGTTCCTTATATTGGAGTACATTCTATTGCATCATTTAACTGGGTTGTTATGCCTCTAATTGCCTCTAATTCTTCATCTTGCAGCTGTCAGAAGCCAGAGACAAGACACTGCAAGGTGTGAATCGAAGGGTCATTTACAGGGAGCTAAAAGGCGAGGACCCCTCAACGGTGGAGCTGGTCAAGAAAATAGAGCAGGTACTGATAACATCATGAACATTTTATCCATTGTGAGGACTTTAAAATCCGCCTCAGAAGTCTACAGTGACTGTGTCTCTTTGTGTGTGTGTGTGTGTGTGTGTGTGTGTGTGTGTGTGTGTGTGTATAGCTCGAGGTGAATTTAGCTGAGCAAGAGATGCAGTTGCAGGAAAAAGAACTCCTGGTGGACCAGGTGACCCGGCTGTCGAAGCCGCTCAGGGAACAAGCCGAGAACTGGCAGCAGGACAGACTCTCACTGGCAAAGAAGGTGTACACACAGATCAACTACAGTAATGGATGGAACAACACACTGCTTTGTTATAGAATCTGCGCTCTGAAACATTTCTTCTACTCAGTTGCTAATTTGTAGTCAGTATTTTCTTTTTGAGGAGCTTTTGTGATGCATGTGAGGAACATGCAGAATAACATTTAGGAATTCATTGCATACTACAGTTTCTCTGCTCTTTGCCGTTGGCTCCGTCTGTTTTTCTCTCTCTCCCCGACTTATCACACACACAGACTGACTATAAAAGATTAACATGGCCCTTGTGACCATCTGTTGGCTTTCAAGCCTCAAGTTCAATCATTACCTAGTCACCAATTTGGGATTTTACAGTCAGAAATGGCACGGTACAGCGAAAGAGCAGAGAGCCAGAGGACAAATATCTGCATCTATCATATCAGTTCTGAACTTTTACATTTTAGCCTGCAGTTTCATGAAGTTTGACTCGTTTAATGAGCTAGCCATAAGTGGCCGATGGAGGAAGAACAGAGTTGGTTTCCACATTTTCTTTATCAGCATGGAAATCAGCTCTACTAAAAGCAAGTGGAATACCCTTCTGATGTGATATGATGTAGAAACATGTGGTAGTGAGATGAAGATGCATTTAATTTGCAAATTAAATTTGCACAGCTACCACACAGAAGCTTAAATGAACTACACATAACATAAGCTCACAGAAGTACTGTATGCCACTAAATTAACTGGAGTATCTGTAGAAATAATGAACTTCCAAGATTAGAAAATATTGTAGTACATTTGTCAATTAATTCCCAACTTGTATCTGTTCTGTAATCTGTGCGTTTGTGTTCCCGGTTCCAGCTGAATGAGGTCCGAACTAACATCATCAACACCAACCACCGTTTAATGGCCGTTACTGCAGAGCTCTCCATGAAACAAGCTGCTGCTTTATCTGAACAGCAACAGATCAAAGAGAAAGAGCTCCAGGTCAGACGGGGTCCCATTCACTCACAGGACATACAACATATCGACAGTAGTGTCATTCTGAAGTCCACACTGTGCTCTTGTTTGCAAATTCTCCCTTTGCTCTCTTCGATTGTGGTCAGCGAGGAGTGACAAGAATAATGAGAGAGCAGGCGGTGTCTTCTAAGTGTCCCCCTGTTACTTCTAACATGTTTATGTTTCTTATTACTCAATTTAACGCATCCACAGGTAAACACAGGACAAAACAAATAAAATGCAAAGTGTGCCAATGAAAAAACAGACGAAACATGATTGAAAGCACTGGGGGATTAGGATGAATCTTTAGAAACTGTGCTTGGCTCTCAGCCATTACAGCAGCAAGCGGAAAAAGATTGGAGATAAATCCATGTCGTTTTATGTGATCAGATTTAAATGTGATTTCATTTCCTTTAATACATTTGGTTTACATTTCAGTGTGAAAACAAAAAGTAGGGATCAATAACCTGGCCAACAGTTATTTTCTCAGTTACCTCTGTTACTATGGCAACAAGACCAGCTGAACAATTAATTTAGTTTGTTTCTGCTCTTACTGATCTTCAGAAGACCCAAAATTGTATTAAAAGAAAGCAAAGCTCTGTGTACCCTTATCTTGCTTATCAGATTTATTATATTTACTCTATCATGTTCAGTATGAAAAATTAAACATACAGCACTATTGTGGCATCTCCAAACATCATATTGAGTGTTTCATATCCTGCCAAACTTAAATCCAGCCTCTCTTTTTCCCTGTTAAACATAGATTCTTGGGAGATTTTTTCCCCCACATTTATTTAAAAGCTGTGTTTGCTTGACTGATCGCTCCTGGTTCTTGGTTGTAACATCTGTTAGGATAAGCTACCATGCCAACTCTTCTACTGGCACACTCAACTAATGACAAAAATAAATGCCAGATTCCCAACAAGTTGAAGAAGGGATGCTGCAAATGTCAGGCGGGAGCAAGATTTTTTTCATCTTTATGGGAAATGCTGGACCGTTAGCAAATAGCATAGACACATCAGGAAAATCCATAATGCAGCATTTTGTGTTTCACTGACACATGGTCGTAAGAGCATATACCCAAACCCAACAGCTTTGTTCCGAGCTTCCAGACTGTATGAACAGACAGACAGAGAGGAGTACGCAAAAGCAGCTGAGAAAAAAGATACATTTAAACCTGAGGAACAAGCTCCATGGATGTGTTGTTGGGGATGGAGAAGACCACAGGCTTCAAGGTAAAGAGAGAAAAGAGAGATCAGGCTGATGGACAGAACCAGTGAGCCGAACACATGTTCAGTGGGACAGATGTTCTGCTTTCCCTGGACCATCAGCTTCCCTGTCACACCTCTGTGATGCCGGACATATTTCATGGATCTTACCACATCCAACATTTCCCCTCTAAATAAGTGCACTGTCTGTAGCTGGTCAGGCTGTGTCACCAGAATGTTCCCATAGTGTGGAAGATGTCCTACATTGTTCTAGTACCTTCAAAGATCTCATCATGTCCACCTATAACAGACCAATTGCCCAAACATCCCACATGAAAGCTCTGGAGAAACTGTTTTTGGGCCACTTGATAAAGTAAGTGAGCTTCTTTTAGGACCCCTAAAAGAAGCTATATAAACCCCTGCAGTTTTGTTATCATCAGCAGGCTGGTGTTGAACATGCTATTATCTGCTTGCTTCAGTAAACAGAGACCTTTTATGTGGATGAAGCCCTGTGAGGATTGTGTACTTTGATTCCCTTTTAAGTGTTTTCAGTTTTATCCAGCTTGCACTGTTTGCAAGAAACCTCAGAAAATAGAGGTGGATGCCTCCACAATGGCCTGGATCATTGGCAGCCTGACAAATAGGCCTCAGTTTGTGACACTGAAGGTACTGTAGTGTGATTGAAAAGGTGGTAAGCAGTACAGGAGCACCTTTTCTCTTTACTGTGTACACCTCAGATTTCCTGTACAACTCAGAGTCCTGTCTTCTTTGCAGCTGTTGGATGTATGAGTGATGGACAAGAAGTCGATTAAGGATTTAACACCATCCACAAACCGATTGACTGGTCTGGTCAATCGGTTTGTGGATGGTGTTAAATCAGTCAGCCCATCTCAAATGTAAACAAGTCAAAGTGGATTTTAGGAGAGCTAGGAACGAACCAAACACTCCTTTCATCCTGGGAGGGGAGACAGAGGATTTAAAAGACTACAGATACCCGATTGTTTGCCTGGAGGTCAGACTGAAGTAGAAGTGCAACACTGAAGTATACAAGAAAGGATGGAGCTTATGCTGAACACAGACATGAAACGTTTAAAAAATGCTCCACGCTGAGTGAAAGTGCAAAAGCTGGGTGATTCTGGGCGTATTTTTAATCCACCCAGTTAATTAATTAGATGGCCAAAAGCCTGCTTCAGTGCAGTTCTTCACTGAATCCTGCAAGATTATGTATGCATAGAGTAAACATGTCTTTGGACTGTTGAATATTCAATAAAAGCCAAACTAACAAACCATTTTTTGTTTTTATTTTTTAATTAGTTCAGGGTAGAGGAATCACCTAAACAAGAAATGTAGAACTTTCAACTCTGGTTTGACAAGAACATCCTGCTCTTACTCTATAAAAATTAAACAAATAAAATGAGTGGGATTCCCAAATGCACTGTAAATATTTCAGGAGTTTTGGGTTAATAACCTGTAGAATTCCAGTGCCTGATATACGCCTGCAGCATGCCACATGAACTACAAGCAGAAATGAGCATCGACATGACTTTACCCAGAGTCTGACTCTAACTCAACCATCTGGTTTTGGCTGCAGTCAGAACTGAGCCGAGCCAGGAGAGCACAGCGTGGACAGACTGAAATGAATACAAAGTGAATGTTTCTTGCACTGCTTCTGTATTTTTATTTTAGATGGACAGTTGCCAGCGGCGACTGGAGCAGGGCCTGTCGCCTTACCCTGAGATTGAGGAGGAATGGCGGAAGATGCTGCGGGACAAGAAGAGGAGACTGAGGGACAAAGAAGAGAAGAAAAGGGTAAAGAAGCACACAGATCACTGGTTGGAGATTGATTAAAACACTGAGAGGTAAAAGGAGAAAACAAAGGGACAAAGAACAGGAGTCTTGGTTCAGCTGACTGAGATTCTGTAGGACAAAAAGGTTGTGGCGTACATGGGTGAAAACTGTTTACACACAGAGAATAAGAACTATTTTCAGCATGCAAAAACAGGAAAAGACTGCCAGTAAGACTGACAAACTACAGTGGTTGCACACATAAAAGGATCAGCTGTCTGAAACCAATCCAGCTGTCTCCAATCGTGTCTGCTGTTTCACTAAGATACGTTTCCTCACATTTTTATGCCTGCCTCCAGCCATTGGGCTAGAAAAACAAATACTCTGCAAGCACAAGGAATACGCTCAGCTAAATAATGGAAGGAAACCTACAGAAACTGGCCCATTGGGTCACTGTTAACCATGCATTTAAAATGTGTTGGGAAGCCATTATTTTGATTTTTATTTATGCTCCTCGGTTCACATGCAGACAGAAAAAAAACTTTCCATCTGTATGTAAAAATCACCATCTCTTTCAAGTTTGGTTTGACTTTTTCCCAGTCTCAGTAGGAGTCCGTGCCACCATGTTTACGCATCAATCCACCACTCGCTCTCGGTTCAAATCCATTCTGACCGCGTCTCTGTTTCATTAGAAGAGGGGAGAAGTTTTCCTTTTCACAGCTTCACAGCTACCCGAACTAAAGCAAATTCACTGGGATGGTTTTCACACAGTGCAAACACTAAGCTCAGCCTGTTTGATAGAAGCAGGGGATAATTAGCTCTGGGTCTGACCCATCTTCAAAAGTAGGCCTAGCAAGTTTTAACCAATTAGTTTTTTTTTCTGTGGACAGATTTCATGCAGAAATTACAAATATATATATATATATATATATAATATTGTTTGGCATTGGTTTTCTACTGGACCCAATTCCAAAAAAGTGACAGTATAAAATGTAAAATTACTGTAAAATCTCATTAGCAAATATATTGTTACCAGTAGGACATAAACAACTGCAGCAGATGTTGAAAGTACAGTCACAGTCTTTTTAATGCAAAGATGTCAAAGGTTAACCAATTGTGCAACAAAGGTGCCGCTAGTTGTGGAACAATTTCAGAAAAATGTTCCCTAATGCAAAATTGTAAAGACTGAGATCCCACCATCTACAGTATATAATATCAAAAGATTTCGATAATCAGGAGAAATCTCTCTATGCTCGACAAGGCTGGGTCTCAAATGGGATGCTCATAATCTCATCCACGAGTTTCCATCCATGATTTCCATATTGAAGGGAATATGGGTTTTCTGAGATGTGCAAATTATTGCATTCTGGTTTTATTGATATTTTACTCAGCATCCCAACTTTTTGGGAATAACCGTTGTATATTATAACCTGTCATATGGATGTACAGCCAGATGGTTCAGTTACATATTCATCTAATAGTTATGTCTGTACTTAGTATTTTCATCAGAGGGCTGTAGGTTGACTAATATATTTAACTCATTGAACAGAGGAACCTCATTCCCAACCCACAAGATCATTCAAGATCTCAAAGAAAATAACTAATTTTCTCATATTAGAAGTTACTTTGTCGTAATCCTGCGAAAACAAAAGTCCTGATGAAATTAAATAATATAGATTGACTTTATCTTGAGATAACAGAATGATTCATTTATAATTTTGACATGACGGCATCAAATAAAACAATGGAAAAAAGAGAAAATTTCTGTCACACCATTTTCGATGTTCATAGCTTTGCTTCTCATTTTTCACTTTTTTATTTCTTGTCTTCTGTTACAGTTGATTTTTGTCTCTCTTTTTTAAGGTCCTAACGCTTCTTTAGTCGTTTTTCTTTGCCTTGGGATTGTATTTCTGTCTCTCTATGGTTGTTTTGTAGCTACTTGCTGCAATAATATTAATTTATACACACACACAAAATTTTAAGTTTCTTAAAGCAGAGGCTCTTATTTAAATATAAGTTTCTTAAGTACCTGGATTTTCATGCAAAGAAAAAGCACTTTCCTAGACTTGAAGCATAATGTTTGTTGCTTTGGCGCTGGTTAGTTGGTTGGTGATGTTATTTATAGGCTGGCATATGTCCTGTTAAAACTAAACTTAAATCTGAGTTTAGGCTCTGACAGTTGATTCAAAAGCCACACTCAACATGTTACACTTCTCCTATTTTGTCTCTGCTAAATTTGGATTTACCATTTGGCTTCACTTGCAGCGCATCCTTGATGTGATTGGTTTAAATTAACTGTATTTTATTTTTAAAAACTCACTCTCCTCCAAACGCTTCCCCTGAATGACTTCCCAGATAGATGGTTTTAGCAACCTTACTCCTAGCCAAGATCCCATCTGACTTTGACTTGAACTCCAAAATACAAAATTAGAGCTGATCTTTAGCTTTAACCAGTCTAGTTATTGAGAGCTCACACTGTCGTAGGTTGTGTGTCCAGAATGGTCCAAGGAAGGCAGTAGACAGGAGTTTTCCAAAAGTTGACATTTTATTGCCAAAGTGCATGTTTAAACAAAATGGAATAAACAAAAATACCATAACTCAAGCTGTAACTTTAACCAACTGAACATAACCAAACTCAATCTACAAAATTAAACTAACATGCACTTTGCTGCATTAATTGGCCTGCCTACTACACCAGAAGCACTGCCTTAAATACTCTTCTCCTGATCAACACCAGGTGGCTCCTTTCAGCTTCTACCATTTTGCAGGTAAGTATGTTTTAGAAAAACCTGATACAGAGACTACCGGGAATTCTCCCACCCTACCTGGAAGAATTGTCATTTGACACTCCCTGCTGACTGTTCTGTTATACATCGTATGCAAAAAAAGAAAAGAAAAGCAAAACAAATCCTACAAAGACATACAGAATATATCCCTTCTGAATGGTTGAGTCCAGTGACATCATTAATAGGCTAATGGTCTACAAATACCAGGGCTGGTGTGCATCATCTCCCTTTAGCTCCTGGAACAAAGGTGAGTATGGGGAGTGACAAACCACATGACTATTAAAGTAAACAAATTTTACAGTAAATAAACAGAATTAACTGTGATGCTCTTAATCTGAATGTGTATTCTGACTGAACTCACATAGAAAGCAAACACGAAACAAACCCGGGATAGTTTGTGTCTGCTGACCACTGAGCGAAGATGGAAATAAAATCATACAGATGTTAACATGCTGAATTAATGTGACAAGTGGAGTGCACTCACCCACTTTGTTACACACACACTCGTGTTCTTTAATGCTCTTTTATTTGTCAAAACTTATTAGTAGAAGAACTGAACTGCAGTGATGATAATCCCACTCACTTGATTAAGATTCAGGAAATTTTAAATTTTAAGTATTTAATCCAAGGTCCAGCGATGCAACATCAAATATTAATTCCGTTTCCGGTGTGTGTGTGTGTGTGTGTGTGTGTGTGTGTGTGTGTGTGTGTGTGTGTGTGTGTGTG
>JAVQJG010264996.1:0-12042 GCA_036024015.1 Craterocephalus amniculus
GCAACCAAAGTAACAAGTTAAAACTTTGTAGTCCAGCATGGTTATGATACACTTCCATCAGAGTTGCATGTTGTCAGCTTTACTTTTGTCACATCTGCACTATTAAAAATATTGCTTAAGTTGAATATTTTCTGAAATAACCAAATACAAAAACAAACATGAAAATTAAAAAGAATTAATCTTTTAAGGTGGAACTGTGACAAACATGTCATGACAAAGTCCAGGGGGAGAATAAAGGTTGCACAGTTAAATGCTGAGCTTCTTGGAGGCTTGTAGGTTCATGTCAGCTCTTAATGGGGGTATCAACTACAAACCTAATGCAGCACTTTGGCTCCTTTGGCTTCTGGACTGTACTTTTAAGACAGTTGGATCTGGTCCCAAGTACTATTTTTACCTAACAGTGGAGCGGTTCAATCAACTAGAGTAGCAATGATTAAACGTGTGTTATTTAAAATGTTCATTTTGAACTGCCTGAAGCCGCAGCCAAAAATCAGATTCATGGAAAAGTAATAATAGACACGTTAGTTGGATTTATTAGAGCTGGTCTAATACAAGCTCATTCCATTGGCTTTTATTTTTCAGCGGATGAGTAATAGATTACAGCTTAGTTGGACTAAGAGATTTGCATCAAAATTGAAAGTTTGGTTTTTAGATTCATATTATTTTCTGAAAAAAATACTACCAGCTAATGTATGGTTATCTGACTGTTGAGGAAAACCATACATTTCAATCCTTTTCAGATGTCAAATTTGTGCAGTTTTTTCCACTTTCATTCCTTAAATAAAGGTGCTAAGTAACATACATCACGAAACATACACTCTGTTGTGGCTCGTGCCGCTGTTCTGGTTTGTGGCTTTGTTGGGCGTTCCTCTGTTTCCCTGGCAACCAGAATATTCACCTGCACCACCTGCAACTCATCTGTAATCAGCGGAGTTTTTTTACCTGCTTGGCCTTCCAGTCATCACCAGATTGTTGGTTTACCCAGTGATAATAACACTTGGCTATTTCGAAATGCAATTTTTCAGGTTTTCCCCCAACTTTGTTTAATCGCTGTTTGTTTGCTTCTCTCAGGAACCCAGACATGTCTAACCCTTTATTTATGGAGAGCATGATGTGTTCAGAATGTAATGTCAAAAAACAAATACAGGAGCTCAAATATTTATAAGACTTCCTTTCACTTTTCCTGAAAATAAATTTAAAAACAAAGTGGTCCAAATCATTGGGCAGATCATTTATCAGCTTGAAATCCCCATGCTATTTGCTCACTCAAATTTAAATAGTTCCTTTAAAACACATGATGTTGTTGTCTATCTCCTGTCCACCATTTTCAAAATATACTTTTACAGGACATGACAGACTTTAAAATACTTGAACACCAGTATAATTGTTTTTGTCCTTGATGGAGATACATTCTGGACAACACAACCCCCTCTTATTTACATTTATCTTTTTCCTATTTTCATGTGAATATAATTTAATAAACCCTAACCCTGCGGCTAAAGTCTCAATAAAGTTGCTTAAAATAAAAATAATAAAATAAAATAAAAAACTGAGGCTAGAATACAACTTAGCCACAATTACCACTCTGATGCTGGTTATATACAGTAAAAAATATAAAAGTAATCAACTTTATCTTTCTGTAGCATATAATCCACACAATATGTCAGGTAATATTACTTGAGCCCCAAATATTATTGTCAGTGAAGCCATGCCTCCTGGTGTTCTTCCGTTGCTCATATGCAAAAATGCCAGCCAATGCTGGTGATGCTTCAGCTGCACAGTGGCACAGACACAAGAGCTCCAGTGGATCATCCAGGCTGCGTAGCCTGGATAGCTGGTTGCCCTCTCCTCCCTCTTGATGGTCTGCAAAGCTCCTGATGGCCCGGGAACACAGCAAAGATTCTGAAAGACACTTCACAACCCAGACACAGACTGTAGTATGTTTGCCCTCAGGTGGAAGTTACAGAGCCATACAGTCGAAGACCAATAGACCGGAAAATCGTTTCATCCTTTGGCCATTTCCAGGCTTAATGCTGCTAAGCTGTTACATTGGTGCTGCATTATGTACAGATAGTAAATTCTTTCGGTTATTCTGGGTTTTTTACCCCACTTAGGTTTTAAGACCATAATATTTTTATAATATCATTGGCAATGTGATGTTTGCTTTACACTGACTATATTGTACTTGTTATTTCACACAGCTTCTTTACAAGCATCATTATGACTATTATTTTTTGGATATTCTGTTCATTTATGTTTCATTTTCTTCCAAATAACTATAGAAACACCAATACTAATTTTGTTGTTCAATGGCTCATTGATGCTATGACAATTAAGTGTGGATTAGGTTAACTAAATTGATTACTGAAATATTGTGTCCTTTAATTTAGCCTGCAGACTTTTCAGTATAGCTTCAGTTCATTAGCAGTCTAGCAGTCTAGCAATTAGCAATATAAGTGCTATCTATCTATCTATCTATCTATCTAGTATTCAATAAAGTGAAAAATAAAAAAAAAGATGCTTGACAAATATATGTATCCTCACTGTTCTCTGACTCTATTACTCTCTGACTTCATCTTTTATTTTCACAAACCAACAACGAACCAGCTGGAAAGTCATGTTTTGGGAAAAAGTCCATTAACAAAGTGGAAATACCATCAGTGATGTAGAGTCATGAAATGCAGAAAGTAAATCCTTGGCTGAATTTCTATTATTTTAAAAAAACAACAGGCCTTTGCATTTACCAAGAGGTGATTGTGATAACTTTTGTCTTGGCCTCATATCATCCTTTGTGACAGTTTCACGCTTCCTCTGGTTGACCCAGAACCCGAGGGTACAGAGATGGTAAAATGTCAAAACCTGCCAAAAAGAAATTCTGAGAGAAGGGCCAAAAAGGTCATGGACTTCCAGGTATCCACAGTCGTTTTGCTACCCAGTGGAAGGACATGTGTGACAATACACGTCTGCTACCTTTGTTGGTCACCAGGCAGGGCGGGGAGGCCTTCCCTCAGGGGGTTTCACTCCCTGCAGCTAGCTGAGAGGATGAGCTGTGGTGTTAAAGCCTCCCTGCACCGTACCCCTGAGAGCTGGACTTGTGAACCCACTTCAGGCTTGGTTTGGTCTGTTGCATTTATACACCAGCAGGGGCTTAAATGACTCTAGGAATACTTCAGTTGTACTTCAGGAGTACTTGAGTCATTTCTACATATCTCATTCACTCATTCACACATACATTTATACAAAGCTTATATTTATACATACTAGTGCAACTGCACAGACATTCACAACCCTGAGAGGCACATCAGGAGGCAACATGGGGTTCAATATAATTAATTAAATAATTACAAAAAAATATGCATTAAATTACAGTTTGTAGTGCTGTGCAGAAACAAACCACAGAAGAAGAATAAAAACAGGGAAAAGGTGAAGAACGAAGATAAGGACAACAACCACAGAAATGTGTTTGGGGCGTGTTGGGGTGTGTTAAACAACTTCACGGCAGTGGATTACCACCACCAACCGTCAGACCGTGGGGTTGAACTCTGTGCCATTTGTGGAGGATAACAACGGCAATGTTAAAGACACACGGAAGTGTGAAGACAACGTTGTATCAGAACATTTGAAACAGATGTCCTGCATAAATGTGCCTTTACGCAGTGTTGCTTAGTGACTTTGGCGCACCATATAGCGGGTTTTTTAGACCCTTCTAGCATTTCTATTCAAAAATAGTGACACATTTAGAGACTTTCTGATGTTATTAAAGACCGATGTGAAACCATGTAATGTTTACTCTTCTCAATGAGCGGGTGTTTCTTCTTCCGTTCAGTCAGAGTAGCAGATGTTCACCTGTACTTTCTGACCAGACTCAAAGGTGCAGCTGGCTGATTGGGATCTATGTCTTTATATAAAGATAAAGTTAAAGAAAAAAAAGACATGAGTTCTTCCAGCACTGAATTATCATCTTTTTTCTTAATCAGAGCCTGGAAAAGAAGCTGAAAACTGATGGAAATGAATCAATAACCAATTAAAACTTTGTTACCTTTATTGGCAACTAGGAGCAGCAGCCTTCTAGTGGTGAATAACACTCCACAAAAAGCACTCAACAGCTCGGCATGCAAACAATTTTCAGCCATTTACAGAGATTTGTAGAGGAAATTCAAAACGTTAAATTGCTTCTAAGGTCTTTTTGAGAGAGCCTAATGCTTTTAAAGCTCTAGAATTGGGATAAAAACAACTCCTTAAAGCTATTCATTAGAAAACACAAACATTTAAAAGTATACAGCAATTGCTGACAAGAATAGATTAAAAATAAAACCAGTCACTCCCCAAAGCCCTCTCGTATCTTCAGCTGGGGCCCAATTAGGGGAGTTGTAGTGACAAGTCAAGTCTTATTGGCCTCGGCAGGCCAATGAGATCTGGACTCTTGTTTATCTCTCATTTTACTTGTAGAAACCACACTACAATTCTTCCTCAGCATGCTATCAATAAGTGGCAAAACAACATAAGCTGCATGGCCAATACATGTTCAATTAGGATTACCCAGAGACACAATTCATTGAGAGCGTGGAGTTCAAGACTTTGTGGAGCTTGTCAAACTGCATAAACTTCCATTCAGCTTTAAAGGGTTCGGATTTGCAATTAACTGAAGCAACAGCGAAGAGAACAATGCACCTACCCCAGCCACCCCCGCCCCAAAGCCTTCCCATTATTTTAACAAGCACAACAACATATTGTATGTTAATAGATTTCCTCACAGGCCTCCTGAGCTCACCCTGTTGATTAACAGGAACACAATTAGAATTTCAGGACACTGTTTAGCATTAGTCTGCTTGATATACAGCTTGATGCACCTACGTGGTGTCACCAGCATCCTCTACCTGGTCGTTTCATCTTCAGGGAGTGTCTTTCTTTGACCTCCGATAAGCATCATACTTAAACCTCTTGTTGTGTTAATTTGAGACGTGATTAAATCTCAAACAAAGCTCTTAGCGTCTCCAAATGCATCAAGAATTTTAATAAGCTGTACTCTAACTGTCTACACGCTCAAGGAGATGCTCTACTTATGACTCAGCGAGCTCGTTTAAAAGTGCAGCTTGTCGGTCGTCACTTAAAAATGAGGACAACAGATTTATTTTATCATAAAATAACTGTTGCTTAGATGAGAAACAATGTATTCCCCTAACATTTACCCTACCTGTTTTACATTTGTTTAATACTAGACAGCAGGGAGTAGTTGGTTGCTAAGTATAACTTTGGCAGAATTTGATGCAAATATATGTAAGTTGTTGATTTTCTGTTTCTTTGCTTATTTTGTGCACCCATGTCTGCTCGGTTTTAGGGATCTTCACTTCCTGCTCATGTTTAATCTGCACCTGCCCATCCTAATAATGCGTCTCACTTGTGTTTAATTGCCTCATGGGTGCACTTTTGAATGCTACATTTAAGCGCATAGTGCATTTACACAGACATTTAAGCTAATGCTCTGAAAGCACTCGAATGCGGCCCTAAAAACCGGCTAAAATTCCAGTGCAAATCATACAACCTACGCTAATTAGGCGTCACAGTGCTCATGTAGAGGAAAGGGCGGGACTTGTACCAACTCTGCACAGTTCGGACAGTAAATGTTAGTTTTTAGCTGGTTGAGCAGACATAAATAGGTTATAGCCTACAAGTTACAAATTATCAATGTCATAGTTTGTGTATGTTAATTTGACCGATATCAAACGCTAGTTCACCACTAACAGTTTGAGCAAAACATCAATTCCATTTGCAACAATATCCACCAAAGTGTGCACTATTTATACTCCATCCTTTACACCCCTTTCCTTACTGTTTGAGTTTCTTGTGTGTCCCGTGTTATCTTCTCATTTTCTTACTCAGAATGTTAATGACTCTGCCTTATCCCTTTTCGGATACCTTTGAACTTGGATTATATTAAAGAACATTGATTTTACCTCTCCGAAGTGGAGTTTTGTATCTGAGTCCTCCTTGACCCAGTTTCATGGAAGTGCATTAAGCAATAAACAACTGCTACTTAGTTACAAAACTTGTAATAGTTATTTAAACTCTGGTGGTCTGTGTCCACGTCTGGACACAGTTTGTTTCAAAGTAACTCCTCATCATCATGTTTGATCAAACAGTCATGCTTCACATTTAAAAGATTTCCGTTCATTCAGCAGCTTTTTGGTCCAAATGGTGAAAATCCTGTTCAGATTCATGTACTGAAACAGCACCTCACAAACCTTCATCCAAAACAAGCTGGAATATCTTTGGCATCATGTAATCAATCATGTGTTTTGTTTAAAAGTTATTAAAACAGTGGAGCTAACCTTGGAAACAAGATGCACTTGAACACAAGCATTCAGCTGGAAATTAGGTGAACAGCGCCCCCTTGTTTAGTCACAGCACAGGATTGTTTTGCTGCATTCATTATGTTGAAATCAATTGTTTAGGAAAGAAATGATTATTTAATCTGTATAGTTTATTTGTTAGCTAACTTGCTATCCATTAAACATGTTCAATTTATTTTACATATATCAGATAAATAGATTCTGGCATTTTATACTTGCAAGCCCTATCTGAATTTCTATGATTTATCTTAATAAAAATTTATCAACCGATTCAGCAATTTCCTAATATATATCCTAAGCTGTCTTCTATTTTTGCCAGCAAGTCAAGACTTTTATCTGTTCCTCCGACTTGTACAACATTTTTTCCTGAGTTTTGTTCCCCTAATGGTTGTTTTTTTTCCTAGAATCAAATGTTCTAATTTACTAGATAGCATGTTAATAATGCTCATTACAACCGTTTCTATCTGTCTTTTTGGCATTAGCACAGTCAGGTTATAAAAAGTTCTGCGTGAATAAAGTTTGATAGATTTCATTCTTCGGTATGAGCATTTAATGTTTTTTCATATCTCTCCAATGTGAAAATCACAATGGGCTCTTTTTCCATTTTTTATTAACTTGAAAAAAAACCTAAATGATACAAAAGAAAATCTGTATTAACTATAAAAACAATAAAAGGGGACTGTTTTAATTTCTTTGGAAGAGACATGGACAGTGTTTGCTCCATTACAGAACGTAGGAGGGGTTATTCAGACCAGAGCGACAGAAGGTTTGCATACTTTGTTCTACTAATGCTGTTGTAAAATCTGAAGTTACTGTGTGAATCTGTGATTGTTCAAATAAAGCCCTGCTGTGAATGTGATGAAGACATTATAGCCGCTGTTAGTCGTAATTCAGTGGATCCTGCCTCCACCCCTACTCCTCCGCAGACATCCCACACAGTTATCAGGCTCTATGAATAATCTATTCACAGCACTCCACCAGTGAGATAATATGTTGGAGGGACCTGCCGGTTAATGATACACTTGTGATTCTGTGCATAAAAGGTTTATTGTCGCTGAAAAGAACATCGTTTAGTAGCATAAAATTTTATATTCCAGTTTAGATTTCCATGAACCAGCTTCTTACAGCCATTAAAAATTTAATTATAAATTGTTGCAGGAATTTGACATTTAGGGATTAATCACAGAAACAAAGTTTTTAGATGATGCAGTTACAGTTTTCTACGATTCACACCTCCGCATGAACGGAACAGACAGGAACAAACAGCCACACATTTAGCATATGTGAGCTGACAAAGGTGTCGCCTTCATGAAATACACAGAACAGTCTTTTACACCTTGCACTTGGTTGGCAGAGCTGTTAGATAAATTACGACATGTTTTCACATCTTAAATTGTTTCAGTTTATTGTAATGAAAGCCGTACTGTTTGCTATCCCTCTCAGACGCTGTTTCCTGCAGCCAGATGTTTTCTAATAAGGACGATAATGTTGGTCAAAAGTTGAGCTTTCAGAAGCTAAAGGGTCATTTACTCTCTGGAGTTGATGGAAAACAAAATAGAGCAACTATTGACTTAGAAAATTGAATGTTTGTCATAATGTGACCACAAATCAATGAAAATGCTTGTTCGTAATTGGTAAAACCAACAACAAAGTGGGTACCAGCTTCATACTGATTATAATAGCAGTAGGTTTTTTCCTTTTTATAATTTCTAGGAATGTTGGTTAAAAAAGAATAAAGGAACTTTTTTTTTTTTTTTTTGCTCATTTTAACATCTACTTTAAATAGACATATTTATTTGCTAATTCTTTACGGCGGGGAGTACATGCTAATGGACAGAAAGCATTATTCAATGAGGTTCAGCTTAATTGCCTAAATTGTTGTATGATTGTTTAAAATTCCAAAGAGGATTACAGCCCATTACCAAGAACAGGGGTGAATCCAGGCTAGTTAAATAGTACACTTCCACAGGTGTCCTGTATATAAAAGCAAAACTACTGAATAGCCTTTTATGACCAATTTGACAAAAATTAAAGGCATATAATGTGTCAATTTCATTCACACCTTTAATATGACGTGTAATGAAGTTCATTGTATAAAGCAACCCCAATTATTTTCTGTGATTAATGAAAATTACTATGAAAACACTTTATTTCATTTGGGGTCAAACGACTCCAAAGATCATCAGACGAGTTTAGGAAGTTGATCCCAATCATGACACATCTAGCGATGTTTGCTGGTTATATTCATGCTGCAGTCGTTACGAGACACCAGTTTTTAGGATCGCACTGGGCCTGCAAAACGCCTGCAGGGCCCTTCATGCATGTATTCATTTCCTGAAATGCTTTACAGATGTAGAGTGCTTGCATGTTTGAACATATAGCCTATGCCTGCAGCATCTGCTGAGTACTTCTTCTATAAATTTTCTACCAAACCTGGAACAACAGGAGGAAAAAACAGAGTGATTCCTACAATGTTGTCTTCGAACTGAGAGTTAAGCCTATATTGTTTCAAACACCAGAAGGGGGCGACTCCACAAAAGAGAGATTTTAGCAGAAACATGTGTAAACAGCTTATTTCTCTTTTATTGAATAATCTGAAATTTTCAGTAGTTGTTGTATGAATAATACAAAGTCCCATTCATTCTATTTTTCAGCTTGAATTAAAATCACAGAAGACCGTTGTCCCAGTTATTTTCACCTTCAATGTTTCCTCTGTCTGCTCGCAGCAGCCTTCTATGATTTCAACCTTGTTAATGTTTTATTTGCCGAGCCGAGTGCCACTTTGTCATCAAGCTTAAAGCTGACGCTTACGTCTTTAATGAGCTGAGTTCATTTCAATCATGAAAGCATCAAAAAGTGCCAGCGTGTTTCAATCAGATCAAAGTGCGTAATACAACCCTGTCCGACTGTTTGTTGTGTTACATAAGTGTATGTATAATCTGTTGTCTACTGGCGTTGTTAATTTGTTTACCTGTCACTCTTGTCTTTTTTTCTCTGTTCACCTTGAGATATTATGCAGTTAGGTTCATTAAAATCTGCCTTTATTCTTTCCTTAGCTTTAAACTCTCTGGAGTTTCTCTTTAATTATTTTACACATTACATCAGAAAATATATTCAGATTCATGTGGTTAACAGTGTCTCCATATGCAGGAAAAAAAGTTGTGAGGAGAAGAAAACTTTTTGAATATACGGTGGCATCTCCAACCCTCATTTCTCTCCTCAAGTAATCTTCTGGAGGACATCCTGACATCCCCACATTCAATCCGATCAATACTTCCATTTGGACAATGAATGGATTTTGGTAATTGAACCTCCAGGGTCTGTCAGTACAAGTCAAGCATTAATCTAAATGGTTAAACAGCTTTCTGATACCTGTAGTAATTTTGTGAACTGCTGAGGTGGTCTGAAAACGATTGAAACTAGAAATGAACGACTGCAGTGATGTTTGAAGAGAGAAAGAAAATCAAGTCTTCGGGTTTTTATTCCTATGCAGCAGATAAATGATGGCTTTCTCAAACATCTGTGGATGTTATGTTCATTTTGTGTGATGTTTGCCTTCACCATTGACGAGAGATACCCAAGGCTGGCAAAGATCCTGCACCATCTCTGACAGATTGTGTACAAATTGAACAGAAATGCGACATTTGTGTTTTCCTGCACCATTTAATGGGAGCAGCATGAAGGATTTACATGAGAGATTGCACTAAGTATGCCTGTGGTTGCACCATAAATGCTGATGTGATCATTCAATATTGCATTTTCTCACATACAGTAGGGAATAAATGTTACACTTTCCAATGCACTTGCATCTGATGCTTTGCTACCAATTACCATACTCCTTGCCTCCAAATTGGGTGTTTAAAAGCAGCAATTAGCTGTAGTCTCATCCCAGGGCTCTATATTACGCAAGACTCTCTCATTTCATCCGTTTTGTATTTCTGCTTGCTTTTTCAGGTGTTATGAAGGGATGTTTAAGCACAGCTTTTTCTGTTAAGGGCCCATTCAATCATTACATGTTTTTATCTGTTGATATGTTTCTTTCACAGCTCAGGGATGAAGGAACTCTAATGTTGAAGATGAGAGTTTAAAAAAAGAAATAAATATCAGAATTTAAGCTTTGATCTTGCTGTTTTTCATGACTTTCACATTCAGTTGAAATAGGGTGCTGCAAATGGTTCCTTTTAAAAGTTACAGAAAGTTACATAAAGCTCCAGCTAGCGAGCTTAGAAGTGGCTGGGGATTCAAAGTCCAGCCGTAAATACCTGGAAGATGTTTTTCCCTCTGCGAGAAGGTGATGTTAGTGAGCTTCGAAAATGAGTGAAATAAAGTTTTGAAATGCAATTTCTTTTTGCACAAAACAAACAAAAATACAAATTCCTTAGTTGTCAAGTTGCACAATAAACAGATCTGCATTTAGTTGAATTTGTCACCAATCTAAAGCAGCACAATTAAGAAATTATGCTTCAAAAAAAATTTGGGACAATGAAAATAAAAAACGATGCCCTTTGATGAAAAAAAAGATACTCAATCCAAATGCATATTAGTTCATATTGCCACTTAAGACACTGAGAGGGTAAATGATTGATATCAGAACCTATTTTTATTAATAAGGATGTCATTACACTAAAGTGAAGGTACACAGACCCTGAATAATGTGTCATAAATTGTTTGGAGTTGATTAAAGTAAGATGAAAACTTCATGCTGGGTGTGACTGCTGCTCGGATCTGACTGCAAAAGTAACAAAAATGTCCACCATGAACATAAAAGACATGCTTACAGTTACAGTCTCAAATCTAACAACTGGAAATTATTATTTATTATTATTTTATAAAAAGAAAAGGCAATGATCTGCGCATGTGTTGGTTGATTTGCTGCCAAAGATTTGCAGTTGGAAATGAGTCCGGCACCTTTTTTGATACACAGAGCTGTAATTTAAAAGATAATAACTTAACTAAATTAATTATCCAGCATTGATCTTCGGAAGCTCCTGCCGACCAAGTTTTGCTCATGTAGAACTTGAGGGATATGCTGATGTGAACATCCCTTCTTTCTGTTTGAATCAGCAAAGAGCAGAGTGGGAATGTATCTTTTCCCGCACATTATCAAAATGGATTTATTTGATTTACATTGGAAAATCAATTTCTATATTTCACTTAATAAAACTGTTTTAAAGAGACTCTATGCAACTTTGTTATAGTCATATAGTGATTGTTTTGCTTGACTGACCCGGTCTGATGAAAAATCTGACATTTCCTCCTCTATCGGGTCTCCCTATACCCGAAACCACGCTTGCAGTTTTGCTCATTGACACTCGCGTTTGTTTTGGTCTGAAAGCCTTGTGATTCACGACACTTGGACAGACATGAATATATTACCTACGATTAGATTTTTGCTTTTGTAACCCACGTGACAGGTAAGTAACACTAGGCCAGAACAAACTAGGTTTGTAAGAGGGAGTGAAGAATAAGAATCGACACCGATTGAGTAAGAGCAAACACACAGAGGTAAGTTTTAAAGATGTCACTCGTATTAACACATGAATAATAAACAGTTTTACAAATATGGAAATAAAGTTGTCCCCTTTATTCACTCTGAGTCTTTCTCAGTCCTACCACACTGACAGGATGACGACAAGGAGGGAAAGAGGGTCCTCTTCAGTCCAGTCCAGATGTTCACATGGGTGGCTCGCCA
>JAVQJG010265011.1:0-10093 GCA_036024015.1 Craterocephalus amniculus
AACTGCATGCTGAGCACTATTGGAATGGGTGGCATGGTGGAGGATGAGACCTCAGTTTCAACAAGCAAGACAGAGGTCTCCACTGCTGCTTAAGGATCAACACTTAGTTCACACCTCTTCAAGTATATGGACACTTTCCTCAATGATTGTTTTCAGTAATTAAGAGAACTCATTCCAAAAGGTCTTGAAACTTTGCCAAATGTAAGAATTTAACAACTCTGGACCAAATGCTCTATGAAATTCTGTCAACATTTTCAAATTTGAAAACTAGAATTTTTAAATTTGCTTTGAGGAAGATATTGTAGCGAATGTGTGCAAATGTGTGTGTGAGCACATTTGAATAACCGAATGAGTCTGAGTGGGCTCTGACCCTAAAGTCACCTCGACCGTTAAACCCTTTTGACTGATGAGTGCTCAGTCAATTGTGGGGATTTTTTCATGTAATTATATGCAGAAACATTCTTCTCTGGTATACTAGTGGCATGATTTTTATGTATATACAAAACAAAACAAAACAAAAAAATACATAGTGTGAAACAGATAATAAATGCATCAATGAATCCAAATGCACTGGTGTGTTCATTTAACTAATGGTTTCCGGACTCGCTTGTTGGTACGGCAACATCTGTTATGTACATTTCTGGAGCCATTGTGGCCCAGCAGAGTCCTGCAGCTGAAGAATCCCACCATACATCTTTTTAATCCGGGATGCATGATTGATGGGTTTCACTTTGTGCACGTGTTGCACGGTACCAAGCGGATGTAAACAAGCCAGCCATTTTGAAATTGCACTGTGGTGGATTCAGAAAAAAAAAATGGGAAGGACAAGAACACAAGATAGCCAAAGACAGAGAAAGAGATAAGACAAGTATCAAGATAAGCCGGTTATTTACTGTCTGGAGAGAACACACAGTACAGGTACGGTGCAAGAATTAGAAAGGGAGTGTATCACTGAGAAAATGGGGTAAGTTGAGGAGTTTGTCTTTGAAACTTAATCCTCATGAGGTGTGATAGACTACAATGATCCACTTTTACTCTCAGTAATCCCCTGATGATTCTTGAAAAGATTAACAGGAACTGTTGCACCCTGAGAACAGACCAACAGGTTTGCAGCCTGAATCAGTGCATCTTTTCTAAATGGATTAATAAAAATTCCTGTTTAAGTAAGTAAACGTTAATTTGTATGGGACCTTTGAAGATAAAAATCAGAAAATGCTTCACGATGGAAGTACAACTTTTGAGTTGGATTTCACAGGAATTCCTGTTCAGGAAAAGATCCTGACATGAGCAAAGACACAACTCTATACAGGCTACATTTATTTGTGAGTGCAAAATAGAATATATCATACAGAAAAGTCGGAATATTAAATTGGTATCAGGTGAAATTGTAGAAACTGTAGAACAAAGATTTAATATAATATTCTTCCTCACACATTCTTGTGATGGATTGACTTCTACATATGTTTTGTACATCGTGTACAATGTATACATTAAAATAAAAGATGAATCTGCATGTGAAATTATTGTTTTAAACCCCAAATCATCAAAGGTACTCTCCATTTTAAAAAAAGACCAAGGTGTTGTGACGAACTAGGTCTTCATCAGTGCATGCTTTGGCTCGCACATGCACACACACACACACACACACACGTTAAATCTCACTAATGAGCTAACCTATACCCATGTGCGTGCTTGCTGGCAAATAGATGAAGCAGTGACATCAGAAAATTAGGGGTGGGAGGGTGGTGGGTGAAAATAAAAATAAACAAATAAATAACTGAGGAAAAGGGGTAAAATAGAATGAATACAGAGGAGGGGAGAAAGGAAAAACATAAACCGATAAATGCAATAACAATAATTAAAAAAAAATAGAAAACACACACATACAGACAAAAACTCTTTCTACTCTATTTTAGGCTACATATGTTTGAGTTCTCACATAAAATCCCTCTCAGTAACTTCAAGCACAACTTTTAAAGCATTCAGCTCACTGTGTCCTATTTCCATGTACTGTAATGTCATTCCAACCTTAGTCTGTTCTTTGTGTGTTCTGCATTGAAATATCCAAATTAATTTTCCAATCTACAGTATATACAACATATGTGGTGCTGCAATCGTCCAAATGTCTCATCTAATATGCTCTTGATGTCGTCACATCTTTGAGTAGCTAAATGAAGCAACAAGTCCTGCATTAAGTAAAAAAGAAACCTGCAATTGGGGGATAAAAAGAGCACCACGAGTGATCACTATACAAAGAACCTAAAAGATCCTCCAAAATAATCGGTTTCCACCCTATCCATGTCTGTCTCTTCTCTAAAAACAATTTGTAGTTTTTGCAGAAATGCATTTAAATCTTTGAAGAGTTTAGTTTAACGGAGAGAATCAGGTTCACATAAGCTCTGATGTTATGTTACACCACCACCCTGAGGCAAACTTCATAACATGCAGCAGAAGCCTACAAGCAGTGCAGCAATTTCAGTGTACGATTTTGTAAAATTTACAATTTACAATATGAAATAAAAGCAAGGACAGTACACATCTTAAAACTTCAGTTATGAGGGGGGGAAATGACAAATAGAATGTACACTCTGAAACATCCCTTTCTGAAAGTAAACCGTGTGGCAAAGAGGGGTCCGTTGATAAAATAAGTGGATAATGCCCCCTGCAGGTGGATACAAAATAATGAAAATAATGTCCTCTGGCACTACTATGGCATCCAGTATGTTCCTCATTGTGCTCTATTTGAAATTAACAGTCATTGCTGTTTCATCTTCTGCAGGAACCAACAGCAAGTGTTACACAGTCTATATATTATAGGCCAAAGGGGGTTAATTACTTTTAAACATACACTTCTTCCCCATCCAGTGGGCCATCTCTGTCATGTTGGCCTTTATTTCCAGCTGATAAACCCAGCCTAATTGTCATGCTGTGGGCACATGCACTGTAATTTTCTTCAAAGAGCCTGCTCTGGACACCTGCATGTGCTTAGTCGCTCTGTCAGGGGGCAGAAAAAGGCGAGCGGCGCCACTCTTTGTTGTAATTGCTCAGATCAGAAAGGAGGGACTGCATGCAGAGGCCTTAATAATAAACTCTAAAAGGCACTAGCTGTATTTCCAGGCCCATCTTTTCTGTAAGGAAGGCTAGAAGAACACTGAAGGGGTTTGCAAAATCCCATTTTAGGTTTGCCGAAATGTTCAAGTACGAGCTAACTTTACTCTGTGGAATTTGCATTTCTGAAACCATTTAACGTCTGACTTGGGCTGAGTGATTGTTAAAGATCATGATAAATGCTAGGTTATGGCTTAACAAGTTCCACTGTTGGTGTATATATATATATATTTTCAGCCATTATACCATGTGGAAGAATATAGATTTTATTATGGCCAAACGGGTTTATTAGTTTGTTACAACTATCTTCCTAATCTACTGTAAAATTATTAAATGAAAATATTTAATTGAAATTGATTATGAAAACATCAATTTCTAAAATAGTGGTCATATAAAATAAAAACAATTTAGGCTTTTGAGGTCTTTATTATTGAGCATGAACAGTGAAATCAATTTCTTTTGTGCAGTATGTTTTGTCCACCAAATAATAATCCTTGCTTTCTCAGACAAACTGAAGGGTTACACCATAGATTTATATTTGATGTTGTGGAAATATTAAATGATTGCAATGCAGACAGATTACTTAGGTTTAACCAAGTAGCCTGTGTACATGATCTGTCAGAATAGTGACATGACCCTCTCTGTCACACAAGCTTTATGAATTTAGTGTGGGGTCTTTAAATAAATTATAAACACAGCATTTGACTCTCCTTAACAATGATAATCAAAAGGCGTTTTTTAATCTCCTGACATTATTTACTTTTCTGTTGGATATAAGGTTTAAAAAAATAATCAAACAATAGCTGCGTTTCCATTACAAATTTTCACCAAAATAAAAGCAATATATATATTTTTTTTTAAATTACAATCATGGTGTTTCCACTGAATGGTGTTTCGCGCATAACCTGCAATTCTTGTAAAATCCCGTCCTACGGGACTTCATTCTCAGGAGGCTGTAATTACTAAGTATTTTATGCTTTGGTTTTTTTTTGCTGTTATTTCTTATTTAAGATGGCAGTTACATTTTTCTGTTTAAATTTCTAAAAAGATTCCTGTCTCCCACTCCATTCATACAATCTACGCCGTCTTTAATCCAAACTGGTCACATGACCCTCTACGTCATATCTGGTGAATTGGAAATGCGGAAAAAAAACTGTACATTTATATGTCTGAAAAAAAGTCCTTGTGAGAGCATGAAAACTTTTTACGATATTTGAAAGGTTTTTCAAAATGTAGGTGTTTCCATTACCAGATTTCTATAATGATATTTAGGTTTTGAATAATTGGGGGGGGGAAAGCACAGCTAATGACTTAAAGACTCATTCCTCCTAGATATTGTAACGCATTCACCATGGTATTTAAATTGTTATTATTTTTTGCACTTCGTCAAGGTCTTTGCTTTTTTTTTTTACTGCTTGCTCCAAAATTATCAGTGCAGCAGAAATGACAAAATATCTAGTCATATAGCTTTGAAGGCAAAGGCGTACTTGGCTACAAATGGATGCATCAGAGGCATCTATCCATGCTTTGATGAGCATAGATGTAAGAAAGATTTGTATTTGTATAGAAATATGGAAGTACTTCTGCCAAACTTCTGCTCATGTATGCAAAGCAAAAGACTAAAGATTCTGAAATGGCAAATGTGGCCTTGTGAGCCATTTAATAGGCTATTTAATAGGCCAGATATATATGGGTATTATGCCCCGTTTCCACTGAGCGGGTCGGTACGGGTCGGTCGCTATTTTGAGTGTTTCCATTGCGGAAGCGACCCATTAAACCGACCCATTCCGGACCATTTATGGCCCCACGTCAGTTGTGGGTCCATCGAAAATGGAGCGGTACGGTTTAGGTGGAGCTGCTGGCGTCATGCAATACCATGCATTTATTCACGGACAGAAACAAAAACAAAACAACTCACAAAGCAGCGCGACACAAACTCCGTCAGTCCACACTGGAAATAAACAATAAAAAAGGCTCCAAACATCAGCAGGGTCTGATCGGCTTTAACGTTTCCTCCCACATTTGGAGCTGAAGTCACGTAAAATCAGCTGATGCAGCGCTGAGGAATTAAAACGTTTATAGAGACATAGGTGTTGTTTTAGCTTCACATGTGTTGGTGTCGCGCTATCATGACGCCGCGCTGGAAGCCCCGCATGCCGGCGGTGGCTCGACTTTCAGTGGAAACGCTTCTCTGAATGGGCCGGACCATTCAGGACCGTACCGACCCATACCGATCCGACCCGTACTCCTCAGTGGAAACGAGGCTTAGGTGATCCACTTTGGACCCCTGAGCAAGGTCCTTAACCCCCCCACCCATAGCTCCCTGGGCGCTATTAAGTAGCTGCCCACTGCTCTCTGGAGCTGTTCTAAATTGTTCATTGGTTCTAATAGTTCCTCCAGAGATGGGTTAAATGCAGATGTACAAATTTCCCATTATGGATCAAAATAGTAAAAAAGAATTAACTAATCTCTGATTACTCATGTTGACTGTAATGAAAAATGACTGCTGTTGTTTTGGATCTGCAAAAAGTACTTTCTATTTTTCTGAATGTTACATTTTTAGCACTTTACAGAAAAGATGTCAGTTCCATGAAGATGCACCACGAAACAATTCAAATAACTAAAACCAAACAGAATATGGGGATTAATTAAACTGTGTTTAACTTCCTTCATTGTGGCGGTGTTTCTGCAGGCTCATTCATGGTGGTAAACGCATCGGGCCGCGCGTCAGGGCAGAAGGCTCACCTGTACATGCCAACCCTCAAGGAAAATGACACCCACTGCATCGACTTCATTTACTCTCTGTCCAGCCGGGACGGGGCCAGCCCTGGCACCCTCAACGTTTACATCAAGGTGTGTGTTTTTGCGAGGGTATACCTGAGAGAAAGTGAGTGATAGGTAAAGAAAGAGACAGACAGACCTCTGCTTTCAGTCATGAATGGATTAAGCTAGCCCTGCGGCTCTGAGTTTGTGCTATGCGAGAGAGAATGACTGATAGGTAAGCAAACAGAGAAGCATCATCTATTCTCTTTTAGCAGAAATCACTTGGATCTAGTATGCTGCATCTGGTAGTAGGGTTACTGGTGTTAGTATGTTTTATAGAGGCAAAGTTTTTTTTCTTTTTCCAATATACCCATAAATAAAAAAGCTTGTTGAGTAATAACTTATAAATAGTGAAATTATATTAAATGAGCGGCAATAAAGAAAACTAAAGGGATCTAAGCTTATTTTTGTGAGTGTAGTTTGAAACGGTAGCTGCAAGAATGAATGTTTTATGTCACGGTGTCAAAGCAGTGATGGACATCTGGGGAGATTTTAGAGGAAGCTGTCGATGACAGATGAAGAGATGAAAGGATAGAAGTATGAGGGGAAAAAAACAGGACAAATGGAGAGGTGGATGAAAGGGATGAATAAATGAAACATTTAATAAAGACTGATGAGGATACGGAAGGGAGAGTAAGGGGATTAAAATGCTCCAGCTGGATGTGAGGAGGAGTGAAATGGTAGAAGCTGATAAGTACAAAGTTAAAAAAATTATCCACATATGTTAACGCCTGAGAGATGATGTTTCAATGCCAGTTCCTAACTATGTTGTTTTTGAGAAAGGAACTAAAACAGCCTCGGACAAAGGCTGTTAGCTACCAAACTTATAATCCTGGCACCTGGCAATAAGTCAGTACAGCTTTAAACTTTCAGGAATTCCTTTTGAGACTCAGATGATGTGGTTCTGCTTTATGAATTCGGTTACCCTTCATGCTGTTCTTTTCATCTTTTTTTCTCTTTTCATCAAACTGTGTCTCCTTCCTGTGCCTGCCTGCAGGTGAACGGAGGCGTTCAGGGCAACCCAGTATGGAACGCCTCTGATGTCGTCACTGAAGGCTGGGTGAAGGCTGAGCTGGCCATTTCTACATTCTGGCCCAACTCCTACCAGGTACACAGCCTCCGTCTTCGTTTACAGTGGCATGAACAACCAAAAGTGACGGCACAGATGGGGTTTAGTTCTTAAATTAAATCTGCAAACGTCATAATCCTCTCCTTATTTCTATATATTTCAGCCAGTCTTTTCTTGTGTCTTTTAAAGTGGTCTTGATCAGCTTCTTAGAGGGGAGGTTCAGTGTTTTTCAACCTGTACCTATGTTGTAGCATGCTATATGATCATTTACTCACCCAGACAGTTGTGGTGCAACTGGAACTCCATCAGAAAATATTTTATATACACACGCGATCGGCATACGTCCACATAATGGGAGTGATCGGGGCAAGAGACGTTAGGCCTCTAAATAAGGCATTATCTGCCACAAAACGCCTTCATTTTACCAATGTACCAAGCAAATGCTAGTCCGATCCCTCTGTGAGCTGGACTCAGCATGTAGGCTACTTCTGTTGTTGTTTTCATTCCGGGGTCCTTTCAAGCCTTTCGTCCTCACCTGTGACAGAGATTAGGTCCAGATTAGGCCCATAGAACTTTACTAAGGCTGATATAAGTAGCTAAAACATTCAGGCTAAATAAAAAAGAAGCTAAATATTTTTTTCCTATCTTCATCACAGATCTTATAAACAAATTCTTTCTTTGAAGATTGTGTATGTATTAAAAATTGAGACAGAGGTGCAGTATTGCCGCTGCCTTCACTAGATTTTCCTCCTGCTCGGCAGTTTGTTGAAACATGCAGCTGTGACTGGTGTGTTTTCTCTATATCCACTACATCCCTCATAAACACTGTGTTATAGTCTGGATTTTGCCTGGAAGGCTCCATTTAATCTGGCGCTATCATCTACAAAGCTGTTAAAGCAAGGCACCAGCCTGGCCCCCTCTGTAAAGATTGTGTAGAACTGCCAGTGTTTCAATAACTTAGACAATTAGCCCGCTGTCAGTTGAGTTTCTCCTGTTTCCCTGTTGAAACTCTTACTTAATGCTTTACTGATGTTCCACATGAGAACTGTAACTTTCTCCTCTTTCACAGTAGTGCAGGTAGCTGCAGAACATTTTAACTTTTGACTGTCCAAGAAAAATGAAAATGGGAATAGGTTTGACACATTTACTGCATGTTCTAATTTCTGGCTAGCATAGTTTGGCTAAAATGCTAGCGAACGGCCCACTATTCTAACAGAGACAGCTGCGCTTTCACGGTCACCTCTCCCTCAGTGTAAGTCCAGTATTTATTTATATATTTATCATATTTTAATCTCCTAAAACACATTTTATTAGTTTGCTGTTGTTATTCATCTTATCCACAGTTAAAGTCTCTCCTATTCTCTCTGTTATTACTGCTTAGCCTAAAAAAATTCAAGCTAGTAGCTACGTTAGCTGTTAAGTTGGTTGTCTTCTACAACCAAACTGATAATGTTTGTATCAGAGATTTTTACATCATAAAGCTGGAAATGCACAGGTGGAGGATATTAATGGAAGGTTGAGATCTCTTCATTTTTATTTATTGAAACATGCACTTTACATCCTGTCACGTGTTTTCTTAAAGTTTAAAAAAACCCACTCAAAATAAAATCAAAACAAAAAGTTGAGTGCATATGCAAACTATAAGTTAAATAATACTGTAGGCATAGTTCATTTAAACATGTTCTCTTGTATGGAATAAGGATACACTACAGTGCATGTACTGAAAGTCTGATTTTATTCTCAAAAAAGATATTGTCCCCCAGATTTTATTTTGTTTTAAGGCCGCACACATAAAAGAAAATATTTTACTGCTTGAAGAGTTACTACTCATGTCTCTACTTACTAGAATGTGAAATTTGTTGTCACTTGGCACATTTTTTAATGAGTAAATTTAAACTTTTTGCATCTTTTAAACCCATGCATTTGCATCTCCTTAACATAGTTTGCAAGGAATGATTTAAACGTAACATTATATGGGAAATGTCATGTCATCCTAAAACCAACTTACACAACATCACAAGTCAGTTATTGCTTGGCCTGCAGTAAGTGGGAGCACATACTTTGTTTCCACAGCAGACATTTATGTAACTAGCATTTGCTCTAGTATTTCTTCACATTGTTGAGTCATATGCTCACTTTGTTGTTCAGCAAAATCACAATGTGCATAATTTCCTCATCAGACAACCCATGAGTGAGAATCTGAGCAAATGTATTGCATCAGGGTCACATATCCAGTCTACTGTACCACTTTGTTTATCTTGTTAATTGGTAGGTTTTTGTCTAATAATGATGGATTTTCTCTCTTTTTCCCATACCTCCTTTTTGTTTAAACAACTACTAGCCCAAATTAAAAAATGCTTCCTTGGCAACAGGGCACGTTAAGTCAATTTTGTGCTTCCAACTTTGCATGCAGCATGACATGGCAGAACCTGGTGTTTGTAGTTCAAGCAGGGCCGGCTCTAGGTTATTTAGTGCCCCAGGCGAGAGTGCCCCTTTACCCCTTTTTTTTACTTTATGGATATAAAAGGTCCTCTTGATAATCACTGATTATTTTTCTTTTTTTCTAGATTTTTATTTTATTTGGTTATTTATTTTGAATAATTGTCTGTTACTGAATCAGCAGTATAGCCTATTGACTGGACCTGAGCAGAGGGGAGAGAAAAATAATAGAGATAAAAATAAAAGAACAGACTAAAACACAAAGATACCACAGAAAACTATACAATCCAACTACAGACTCTAGACAACTGCTACCCTGCGTTCACACCAAGCACGAGTAAAAGTATTCACGCAAATGAATTACATGTTAGGTCAATGTATAGATGGGAATTGACGCATGTTTGCTTGAGGCGGCGCGTTTGAGGCGAATTTGCGGCGCAGAAAGCCCCAATCGCGCGTCAAACTCGCGCGAATAAAGCGTCCTACTCGCACGAATAGAGCGATTTTCGCCTGGTTGCTCGAGTTCAAAAAATTTAACTGAGCGGATTTTGACACGCGAACAATCGGGAAAATCAATAGTAGCGGTGTGTTGGCATCCGTGTCTGTATGACACCACGGATATTTCCTATAAAAACAAGAACAAGAAGGAGCTGG
>JAVQJG010265034.1:0-14163 GCA_036024015.1 Craterocephalus amniculus
CATGTAGAAATTGTGTATTTGGAGGCTTTCCTTTCTCTCCCTCCAACCCAGTTTTCTCCATTTCTCTCTCGCAGGGCCACAAGTGTTTGATTCGCTGTCTGGCCGTGCATATTAATGAGCAGGGGCAGCGGGCAGCTTTTTAAAGGCGGCCTGCCCCTCAGAGAGACAGAGAGACCCGGACGGCGGACCGGAGTCTGTTTCAAGCCTTCAGGGCACACAGACTGAGTTGCACAATCAGCGCACCAAAGGGACTCCACACAGCAGAAAACCCTCAGCGCTCCCTCACTTCTCCCCGTCTGTCATTTCTGCAAGTGGATTTTTATCGACTTCCCGTAAAAGTCTTAATTTCTGCCGTACATTGAAGGACTGGATTTCTTTCACTGAACACTTTTTCTTTGTCTACCTGTGGAGACATGCGTCGGTGCACAGTGATACTGCTTTTGTTATCGGTGTCCTTATACTTCCTGAGCGCTGAAGGTAAACTTAAACGCCATTTTACTTGCTTATTTCTTACATTTCTATTCTGTTTTAGTCTTAAGAAACCGGCAGTTTTGCGCCTGAGCTATGGTGATGTAACTAGATAAACAACAGGATTAGGCTGTAAGGGTGTATGCCTTAGATGCAGATAGGAATTATCATAGTTATCATACGGGGAGAACCCTCAAATTCTAACCCTAACCCCCCAAATTCACCAAGTGCCTTTTTTAAAATAAACATGTTGTATCTATAACAATGATGTCTGTTGAAAGCTACATACCTCTGTTCTGTTAAAATCTGATCTCAGGCTTAAATAGACTCTGAGGATCCCTTTGAAACTTGGTGTCTTTAGAGATCTAATTATGCAAACATATGTAGCTCAAACATTAACATTTCAATGTTTAACAAAAGGGTCATTTCAGAATATGTTCTCTACGTGAAACTTTTAGGGTAAACTGTCCCAAAGTTTTCTATTTGTTCTTGGAAAATTCATATCGATTACTGCTCAAAATTTGTGGTCCTATAAGGTTCACAAAATCATGTGTTTGCTGGAGAAGCTGTCTTTTCACCACATTTTCAATAATCTCTCATTAATTCTGTGATATGGAAGAAATGCATGTAAACAAGCCTCCAATTTCAGACCAGAGTGAACTCCTGTGTGTTAAGCAGTGGACCTGGTTTCCTCCTCACATTATTAACATCTGTGTTTCCCCGTTTTTATTGGCCTTTGTTGTCCAGTGTATTTGTGCTCCCCATCAGTTCTGCTGTGCTGCCCGTGACAGATTTAGTGGCTTGAGGTCAGCATAGATAGCAGGGGATTGATGGAGGAAACCTTGGACTATCTGGGTCATGACAAATATACAGCCCAACAAAACTGATTTTCAATGTTTGTTTATTTAACAGCAGAGGGAAGCAGTGGCTTAAAGATAAACCCGGAGATGACGATATATTGATGATAAATGCATGGGCGTTTAGTAATAGGGCAGCAAAAGCTAATTAATTATCTCTGCTTTAAGTGAAAACAGGCATTTTAGTCAGTTTCACTTCTTCACCTCAGCTGAAATTATCATTACAGCAAGTCTTTAAATTTCACTTAAGCTTATGTGGAGCTGATAATAAAACCTTTTCAACTATTTATATTTTTCATGAATTATGCTTTTAAAGCATCCCATCTTTCTAATATGACTCAAATTGAAGAGTATTGTCAAGAGTTGGTTGCCAGATGTACATATAAGACCTGATAATACCACCAAGCACAAGCTGGGAATTTGGTTGCATGCCCACAAACAGTTACATCACAAAGATTTATTTTCCCGTTAGTCAAACATCCCGGTGATTCTACGGCTGGAGGCGGTCATGACGATAACAATGATGATCCTTTTTCACGAATTTGTAATCTCCCACATTACATCATTGTTCTGTGAAAATACGAGTAATGAGCAGAACAAACCATCTGTGTTACTTTTTTTTAACAGCCTACAAGTGCAGGTGCACCAGAAAAGGCCCGAAGATCCGATACAAGGATGTGCAGAAGCTGGAGATCAAACCTAAACACCCAAACTGCCAAGAGAAGATGATATTGTGAGTTATACTTTCATCCTTTGTAACTTTATCTTTTCTGTTCCTAACTTGTATCTGTCTGTTTTTCTGTAGCCTTTTTTCTTCTTATTCCCTTCATTCTTGGTCTTTTTCTTCATTCTTTCCTTTTTTTAAATCTTCCTCTACATTTAGTATCCTTTCTAATCTTAATGTGGACAAAACTTGCACAATCAGCAGGTGACAAGTGACACTTTGCACCTATGGCTGTGAAATCTGTTAAAAAGTCTCATTAAAATGAAAATGATATGGCCGGTTCATGTGGGAAAAGTAAAACACAGTGCTCTGCCATGAAACTCCTACGAGCCATTTGCAGTGTGATATAGATTTGATTATGCTCCACCCCCAGAAGGTGGAGTTTTACTTGACTGAAAGGAGGGGAAGACAAAAACTCTAACTTCCAGAACTTTCCAGATTGCTTAGATAACTTGAACATACATCATAATTACCCCACCAAGTTGAATTGTTATCTATATCACCAGCGCGTGGGTTTACTTGTCAAAAGCTGATGATTACTGTCTCTGTGGGCTCCTGCACGGCAGCCAGTGGCCTCACTCATTCTACACCATTAATTTGATCCATCCGCCCACTGCCTTTTGCTATATGACATCTAACCTGTTAAATCACTGCTCCGGCATAAAAAAGACACCATTATTTTCTATTTAAGTGATTTCAGAAAGCATCTTCTTATGATTTCTAGTCAGACTTGCACATGATGCAAACTTATTAGGTGCACAACTATGCATGATGTTCCCCTTTTTTTCTGACAGTAATGTACAAAAAAACAAAAGGGAACATCATGTTTCACAAGAGTCAGAAGATTGGGCTTGGATTTTTGTTTGGGATGTATTTGAAGTTCAGTGTCAAAGCTACTCTGAGTTGTGCCAGATGGGGATGTTATGTCAGCCTCCGGGGAGTCCGTTTAGCGTCGAAGTCACAAACTCTGCTGCCACCTGCTGCCAAATTACCATCACACACACAACATGACATGGGCAACAAGAGGGGGAAGTTTGTGTAAATGTATCTGCTGTTTAAGTTTTTATTCTCAGTTTAGATCCTTTTCAGAAGAAAATAAGTGAACCGTCCAGTAAAAGTTGGCAAACCTGGCTGCATTCTCTGGCTTACAGGGTCATTTCTGTGTGTTTGCTACCTGCCACAGAGTCATCATTCAAGGCCGCACTATTAGCATGAGATGGGGGCCACCAGCTGTTAAAGCCCAGTGAAAAATGAGCCCCAGCAGGCTCCGGAAAGCCGCGGGAAGAATGAGAGCGGGAGAGAAATGAGTATGAGGGTCCGCTTTCTGGGCAATTGGCTTACGGCTTGCGGTTTTGGCATTCTGAGCGGCAACTCCAAAAGCACAAATGTCCGCCGCAGGGAGCCCCAAATGTCCTTGTTCTTCCTCATATCAACTTGTTTTCTCCAGTATGCTCTTTTTCTTCAATCTTTTCTACTTTTAGTCTTTTCTACTTCACCATCTTCCTTTTCTTTTATACCATTTTCACCCTCCTTTAACTCCATTCATTCGCTACTTTAGAGCCAGTGGCTTCAGCTGCCTAGGTGAATGATAATGAGAAGCAACCAAAGCTCAAATCAAAACAGTAATGAGGTTAAACTTCTTCCCCGCTGAGCAGCCTTGAGGATATGTATCCATTGGCTGGCATGCATGCGCGCACAAGCGGTGCGACGCTCTTACCCACTCGCACTTTAAAAACACAGTCCTTCTATGACAAAGCACTCCCAGCGATCCAACCGGAGCCTAAATAGCTCAACAAAGCCACAAGTGAATGGGCAGGAAAATAAATGCAGAGCTCTTTAATGGAATCATTAAAACGACTGACTTCAACAGTGAAGTCTTTCAGTCTTTTAGCATTCATGGTCTGCTGAGGCTTTGAATGCGTCAGTCGATGGAGCGGCACCACATTCTCTTGTTCGCTCTGAATACGCCACATGCAGGCGGACTGTCTCTGTGTCGTCACCTCAAGCGGAGGGTTACAGACGGGGCCGTTGGATTCAGGGGAGTCACATGTCACATTTTTCAGTGGCAGCGCCATAATATTGCCTTTTAGCCAAGAAGTGGACCATGCTGTGCAGGCTGGTCCTTTGAATTGGGAAATCCTTTTAATTGAAAGAGTTTTATCTGTGGCAGTGAAAATAACAGCTTAAATGAGAAAAAAAAAGAGATATGTCAGCTGCGCTACAACTTGACCGGTTTGCATTCAGAAGACCTTTGACTGGCTTTTATAAGGTTTGAAATGTTGTTTTTTTTGTTTTTTTTTAACTCAGCTTCGTGGAAGAGCTGACTCTTAGTCAAACTAATGAATCTGTTTTGTAGTCGTTTGGTTGCACTGTGGGACTAAAAAAAACAGGAAGGTTTTATTTACAAGCTGTGTTTGAAAGGATCATTCTTTATTCTTTCTGGTATAAAACTTGCTGAACACTTCAAATTAAACAGAGATCCAAAGTCACTTTTTTTCATTTTTCATTACAATATTCTGTTTTGAAGTGGGTGCAGACAGCAGTGCTCAGGTCAGGAAAAGCGAAAACACAACTTTCGAAGACCACTTTTTACTTGGAGGCCTTCTGTTGGTGTGTATTCTAAAAGGTGTTTATGCTGTTCCTTTCCTCAGCGTGACAATGGAGAACTTCTCTCGGTTCAAAGGGCAGGAGTATTGTCTTCATCCCAAACTTCAGAGCACAAAGAATCTGGTCAAATGGTTCCGCATCTGGAAGGACAAGCACAGGTAACAAGTTCAGACTGAACGTTAGAGGTAATCGTGGGAACGTAAACATATACCCGCATTTTACAAATTTGTGGTTAGTTAAGCACAAAATAATGAATAAATGCCATTACGGTTAGAATGCAATTAATATTCATATAGAATCAGAATAAACAGGTGAACAAGGTGAAAACAGCTGCTATGTACGGAGAAACATTTACAAAGGCACTCTGATACCTGATGGAGTTCATCTTAAAGAGGTAACTCAACAAGGAAATTAACTCTACTTTTGCTTTTCTTATTTTCATCCACAGGGTGTATGAAGCCTAAAATCTAAACTACCCAGAACACACGGATGGAGTGAGGCAAAAAAACGATGACAACATCACCAGGGCTGTTTTGTGAAGTACACGCTGAAGCTGTACTTCTCCCTCTTCTGCACGTAGATCTGCAGTCAGGCACATTCAGAGTTTTCTGTAGTCAGTACATAATCTGTATGGCATCCTTTATTCGGCCATCCATGTAGTTACATCACTCACATTTCCAGGTTCTTTACATACATAGTCACATTTTTTGAATAGAGGGAGGAGACGCTGCCGACGGTTTTTTTCAAACAGCTGCAGCTCTGTTCAGGTGTTTATTTAAAGAGACTTCTCTTTTGCTTTGCCTTTTAGGACTCACAGGGAATGCTGTGTAGAAACAGACAAAACCTTCCTTTGAAAAATACAGAAGTCTGTATTCAGAGAATCAGACGTGTATTTGAACACTGCCGGCATGTAGGATCTGGTGTACCTCGTTCAGAGATTGTAGTTGAAATGCAGTGATGAAAATAAGGTAGATCGTATTTGTAGCAGAGTCCGTGTGTGGATTTGTTGGTGCAGATGTTGCTGTCATTCTTAGACGGAGAAAATTCACCGCTGTGTGTTTGTCTATGTGTATGCGTGTAAGAGTGTGTGTATTTAGCATGTCTATGCTAGATAGAAGTGTCAAACAAGCACAACACTTCACATCAACCTCTTTGTAAAATGTTTTCTCTTAACCTGCAGGGCATACATTCAACACTATTCCAACAAATCATTTGTGCCATTGCTATATTTAGTTTTTAATGAATACACAAATATGGCAAAACCATTATATAGTCGGGGGTTTTTTTGTTCTTTCACTTTAAATAAATGTGTAATGAAGCAATATGTCATACTGTATAAACTGTCTATAACTTCTGAGACTGAGTTGGGTTTAATAGCATTCTTAAAGGATAAGGTTGACAATAATTTAGATTTTTATCATTGCCAGTTCACATAACATCTCTCCACATTTTTCTAACTTTCAAACCATTCATGACTCTCCAACTCATATTAAATACTTTGATGTTAGTATCAAAGAAAAGTGCGTGACTTAACAACACAACAGTAACACAATAGCTACAGTCTTTTTTTATGGTGATGAAAAGCACATCGATCAGGGCAATAATTTGTCTTTTTTAAATTGTCTTTGAACAACAGTTGAGCTAAACAGCACAAGAAAAAAAAATTATCCAAGTCAGGTTTCCAAAAACATGGATTTAGCTTTTAGTCTCATTTTTGTGATTTAACATGTTCACAATATGAATATATCACAACACTGCTGAATATGATCAGACTAATCTTTTAAGAAGGGCTATGTGTAATTATGCTATCAGGAACATACAAAGACCAGTGTTGGGGTAAATTACTTTAAAGTATTTAAAAGATGAACTCCACATTTCTGATTCATGATTACTACCCATTTAATAAAGAAGACAAATATTTAAGAAATATGGTGCATGCTACTCATTTGCTCTTCAATAGTCTGTACTCCACATTTTCTGAACAACACTGTTTTTGTTATTATTCTGTATATTGTGTATAAACTTCATTTTAAAAAATCAATGTTGAGTGTTTTGTTGCTAACAAAGAATTCTCATTTATCTCCATCTTTAAAAGAAAATCACATAATGTGCATTATTAATATTTTGTGTCTGAAATGAAAATATAAATAAAGAAGTATTTTGTAATTGGACCACGTCCAAAAGAATTTATTTAAACCTTTTTAGTATCATGTATGTTATATTGTATTTCTGTGTAGCTGTTTTTTTTTTTTTTTCAAAATCTAAATCTTGGTAACAGTGAAGGTATGCAATTGGACTGGCCCACCAAAAACAGACATTCCATCAAATGTACACCTATAAACACAAGTCATGAAGTGTTTTTAGTGCATCTTATGTTTGTATTTGATTTGCGGAATTCTTCAACAAAAAGCTGAATTCTTCAACAAAAGATGAATAATAAGGTAGCGGATGTGTAATTGAGGATTATAAATAGAGCTCACTTAACCACATTGCTGTACTGCAGACAACCCACCAGGGGGCAGTGTGAGCTTAAAAAAAGGACAATGGCGATCAAATCCACAGCACTACTTCTACCAGCACATAGGAAACATGCCTTACATATTAAACAGAAAGGTTATGTGGGGTCACTTAAAAAGACTTAAAGCACAGTGTTGTACAAAGTAACGTCACATAAAATGCAGACTGAATCAATGTTTCAAGCGGGGAAATTCATCATCCTGTTGTCACATTGTTCTGCCGGTGCAGTGACTTGGTAATAACTTGCTAATGAATAGTACTAATGTATGCTATAAAGCGCAATATGCCCTAGTTTGTAGTAGTTGGAGTCGTAACTCTTCTGATGATAAATTATTATTTGTTCATTCATTCAATATCCCCATGGCAACTGCTAAAACTCTACGTTAAGATTGAGAAACTGCAAACTTTGGGTATTTTAATAATACCAAAGCTATGTCTCAGGGTTATTAATGCGCCAACAGGTGAATGAAAAGGAGCCCAGTTTTACGGAAATAAACAAAGCAGCGTAGATTTTGGGGGTTAGACACTGGGTTCTTTAAACAGTTTACTATTGATAATATCAATATAATTTGTTTAAATATGTTAAAATAAGGCGTGACTCCTTGTATTGAGTTCTTGTGTACGTAAGGCGGGGTCAGTATTTGGCAGCTGTCTCCGGCAACGTTCACAGTTAGAGGGGCGGGGTCAGTATTTGGCAGGTTCGTCCCTTGCGGGTGTGTATGTGTGCGAGTTTCACTAAGCAACGACCTGCACACGGGCATCCGAGCTTAAAAAAAGAAGGGGAAAAAAACAGGAACCACAATAATTTCAAGTGTCTTTGCAATGTTCCCGACGATATTCCTTCATCATCTGCTTTGATCTCGTCGAAGTTGCTGTCTGTCCAGACGTCGGCTACAGAAACCGAAGCAAAAATTAATGCATCTTGCTCCGCGTTCCTGTTTGTTTTGACCTGGTAAGGTTCCCCGGAGCGACTGATTAGCTCGCCTTGCTAACAGCGCTTCTTCTCAATCTCTCAGCATCTCAGACGCTAACAGATGCTAGCCTGCTAGGCTAACTATGTCTGACGCTTTGTCTCATGCATTTATTGAGAAATACCTTATGTGTACTTAATTTATTTACATGCTGTGGTTATATTACAATTTAAAATAAGATATTTAATCGTGTAGTGGCGTTAAACAGTTCCTGACTTCATTTGTGCTCACTTGGAGCTAATGGCTAACTGGTAGCAGCAGAGGCAGTTCCATCACATCTGTGGCTCGTCCGCTGGCACAGAAAGCTAACTGGAAGACAAAAAATAGGGGGGAGATGTTGAAATATCTCGCATACACCATGGAATGTGTCCAAGCTTTCTGAAGACACCAGAAAAAACGTCATAATGCATGTAATATTTAAATTTCAAGATTTTTGATGGCGTAATTTAATCAGATAGCCTTTATCTGTCTAACTTGTTCTGCTATAGGACGATGCACCGATCAAGTTATAATCAGCTGGCTATTGTGCACGGTTGTTTAAATATGGACACAGCTTTTATGTTGAGTTTCGGATGTATGGAGTTCCTGCTCTCCTGTGACCGGCAGTTTCGTTTTCTATTCTGCTTCTGGAGAGCTTCATCACTGACAGACGCTTCCTACTCCACTGCACTTGCTGTCTGTGCTGGAATGTTCTGGAGTTTTGTGGATCGGTATTTGACATTCACCATTTTACCAGTGCCGATCACCCGCTAAACATATATGTATTTTTCATTTTAAGTTATTGATTTATATTTTTGTGGTCTTGGTGATGCCGGAGACATACAATGAATTCGAGGCTATTTAAAATCTTCCTGATTGCATAACCGTTTCCGGTCATTGGTCTGAATTAGAAAGGATTGGTCTCTCCATATGGTGTACAGTAGGCATCAGAGAACTGCCATGTATTATAGACTTATACTGTAGGATTTTGTGCCATATGCTGACACAGTTATTTACAAAGATTTATGTAATTTGTAGTAGGAAATAATCCATCATTATCAGGAAAATTCATGTGAAAAGAACCTTGCAGCTCTGTGTTTTTAATTCCACCGCTTCTGATCCTTATCGAAAGTGCATTTAGCACTCAAGGCCATAAATTTGAACCATTTCTTTGTTTACTTGGCCAAAATAATTTATATTGAGATATGTATTGTATATCATTATTAAGGAAAAAATGATTGAGAAATGAAAATTGGTTCATATAGCCCAGCCCTAACCTGCAGGGATTGTCATGAGAGCTAAAGTGATAAGGATGTTCCTGGTATTGGTAATTTCAAAGAGAAAGAATCCAGATTTGGGTGATTATGGATTTGCTGCTCAATCTGTGTTGTTACTCCCAATAGATGTTCATCAAAATGTTGCCTGTTGGAAAGTAATTTCAGAGATGAACCATCAGTGACATTACACCATTGCTGAAAAAACTGGAAATGGTGGAAAATGCAATATATCATGGTAATTTAAGCAACCTCATATGTCTTTGTATTGAATTGTGATTATATAATGCTTGTGGTATTAAACTCTTTACAGCACTTATACAAATAAACAGTTTAAGCAAGTGAGAAATGTACAAGGTAAATGCACAAACCTTTCCTCCAGAGACCAAGAAATGTACTCAGGATTAATGGTCAGAAATTATTAACTAATATCATCAAGTGTAAAATCTTTATTATGTAGCGCAGTTACTTAACATGTTACCAAAACAAGCTCAGTTATTGTGCAAGAGATGGCAGGTTCATACCCCTATATGAACCTGGAGTAAAGGTCAACTTTGTAGCGTTGCTGATGTTAGAAAATTGTTTGAAATTACTTGTTGAGCCACTTTCTATTGTACACTTTGGAAAATATTGGTAATACACTCAAGCTGCAAGTATATACAGTAAATGCTTAAACTAACACGCAAAAATTTAAGTGTGAGAGTTCTGCAATAAATTGCACCCTCATGAACGATAATCTGTAAGTCTTTCTACTCTTTTGTTACTTTAAGTCATGCTGGAGGAGCTGTGCAACTTTATTCCATGTTTTTTTCTATTTATAAAGGTTGACTTGTACATCATATCAGCCAAAGGTTTTGTACAACTCTGGATTAGTCTGACTAGACCCTGGACTGCAGCTGAGCATGTTGCAGTTACAGTATGATTTCCCACTTGCAGTTATTAAAGGTGATTTTCATCACTTTTGCTCAGTCACCATAATCATTTCCTGCCACCTTTATTTCTAGCTGGAACAGTAAAAAGCTGTTATCATTGAAGGTTTGACTGATGTTGCTTTTATTGACATTAATATAGTAAATGGGGGCAAATGTGTGGTTAGGAGAGTTGATCTGTTGCATTTGTGGCAAAGTGGTGGCATTCAAAGGTGTAACAAATGTACAAAAACATCCGAATCTTACACCCCATTCACTAATTTATAACATGCAAGTGTGTCATTAAACTATTACTTGGTTTAAACAGTAATATGGGCGTAACAATAAAAACAACAGAAAAAGGCAAGAACAATCAATCATTTGTGTGAAGGTTAACTGTTAGTTAAATTTTCATGATCATGCCAGATTTATTGACGTTTTCTTAACTGATTAATGTGCAGACCATTTCCTAACAAATAATTAGCTGCAACTTTTTGTCCCTACGGAAGTTTAACGTTTTGTAAAGAGAGTTCTTTCCCATTCCCTACAAAACCTAAAATGACATATGATCATTGTGTTATCATTGTGGTGTTACGCTTAATATACAGTGAGTGACACACTCAAAGCAATGAAATGATTAACCACCAGCCTAAGTTGGTCTGACTGGGTTGGCCTTTATGTGAAGGATCTCACGTATGCACATACCAACAGTGTCAGAACTCTCCAGCCTCCTGCCGTGTGGGATAAGAAGATATGTAAGATGAGTCCCAGTTTTATATGGAAGGAAAACATGAATGCACACAGCACTGTTATAATCATGCCTGTTGTTTGGGACTGTTGTTGCGAGGTCAATGAGTGGTTGTTTTAAACTCTGGATGTGAGCCAAGATAAACTAAACGTAGTCTAAATCTCTCTAAAGCTGGGCTCACAGGGCCATAACCTCATAAGGTTTAATCCCAGTCTGCCCATTTTTAATACCTTTGCTGAAAATATGTTTCATAACCTCATTTTATTCATTAGAATGCAATTTGGTTTTGTAATGAAACATTTAGATCATGCTTGCAGAGCACAACAGAGTGGATTGAAAAATAAACTTGGATTATTTCACGAAGCATTTAAGGCTGGGAGCGCTGCATGAGCTGTCGGACGATGGAGATATTCTGGTACTGAGAAAGAAGCTGTGAAAAGTCAGAAACAGGCCAAAACTGGCCAAAGGCGGCTTCATGCAGGGTGGCACTGGCCTGGCTCAAAAATTGCGTGAATAGAGTTCAATGGCATTCTTATTTTTTAAAAGTACTTCCAGTAAATCAGATAAGTGATTTTTATCATTCTGTTTACGATGTTGCTGTGACGGCAGAGCTGTAATGATGATTTCATTAACACCACTGACTATGTTAATCGTTGGGTGATGGTTCTTGGAGGAAATAGTCAAAAGAAGTAGTTTGAACATTTCAGCTGTGGCATGTTCAAACACAAACCATGAACTTCCTCAATGAATTTGCGAGTTGTGCCTCAGTAGTTATAGTAAAATGCATGTACCGGTACTTTGCAGTGTTAGCTGCATGACTTAAAGGATCCGTTTGCTAAAGTCCCTGTGTTAGATACCGCAGGCTACTTTCAAATGTCCTGTATCGTCCAAGCCTCAGTGGAACATGGCGTTTTTTGTTGTTGCTTTACTAATAAACAGAAGTGACAGCGGTTCAGACAGAAGCAGTCATAATGTTTTGGAATATTGGTCCTATTTCAAGTGACCCCATGGCACCTGGGTATTTACATGTATTTATCTGAATCGGATCATTGAGCTGTTTTGATCGTGCTCGTGCTTTTGTCTTTATGCTGTGATGTTGGGGAGTCTTTCGCTGGTACTGTGCAGAGCTGCAGCTTTAGTTGATGTGCAGGCAGATGAGAAATCCTGCACGGAGTAGTTTGTGGAGCCAAAGTAACCTGGTGGTTACAACATGTTCTTAGTAGGTCTGAGGGCATTACAATAGCTGCTCAGCATTTCTATGAATGCGACTGCGTGATGGTAAGAATTGCATGACTTGAAATTGAGGAAGCTCGCCTATATACACACTAGTATATTTGTAGTGTATAGATATGGTTATACTTTTTTTTAAATATATTGCTTTTAAAAAAAACTTAACAAGAACTTTTATGAGTTCCAATTAGCATTATTTATTTATTATTATTGTATCTGCTGTTTTCTCTGTAGAAATGCACCGATTTGGAAATTCTGGGCCGATACCGATACCAGTGTTTAACCGTACATCTTGGCCTTGAATAAGCACAAATTCAATCACACCAATTTATGAAACAGAAACAACCTTTAATGTTACTTTCTGGTTGACATTAGTTATAACTTAAGTTATGACAAACGTTTATGAAAATTTTTCAATATACATATAAACATCGGTGAATGTCATTTTTATTTGCTGATGGCCGTGAACAGGACAAACATCAGCCGAAACCGACGTTTAGCCGATGCATCAGTGCACCCCTCGTTCTCCGTATCATGAAATTCTTTGGTCAAAACATAAGAGTGACACATCACATTTATGCTAGTTATACACAGCACCTGTTACTGTTACTCAAAGTTGTATAGTAACGATCAATTAAACATTGCAGGTGTTAAAAGAATTGGTGCATGTGTCAAAACTGAGCTCTGCATTCTGTGAATTAATTTGTTTTAATTGCAACTTGAGTGAATCAGAAATGTATTTACTGTCAAGTGTTTGATTAATGATACAGTTCAGGCCACTGAATGTTTTTGTGGTTTTTCAGAAACATCAGTAGATCTGTGTGACATAGCCTATGTTTATTTACATGCACAGTTTAACACCACAGTCCTGTACTACAATCCAGATTTAGTTTCTTTATTAGGGTAATGGCACAATGCTCCAGACTTTTAGTGTCACAAAACTGGTTCGCTTTTTCCTGAGTGTACCACCGTGGCAACTCGTTTTGGAATCAACATACTAGAAAATTAAAAAATGATTAGATGTGGTGAGACCGTTTCCTCTGCCCTTTTCTCCAAGTGACCAGCAGTATGTATGAAAATGCAACAAAAACAAGACTTTTAAATGTTATTTATTTATATGCATACATTTTATTCATGTAAAGGCACTTTGTGTTGCTTCTGCATGAAAAACGCTTTATTATAAATATTTGATTTGATTTGAACATGTATAGAAATTACATGGCATTAAACACATTCTTTTCATCACTAAACTGTCAGATTTTTACCACTTTTCTCTTATATTGTATGAAGGGGATTATATTAAAGCAGATTGCATGCAAATGAGTCTACATTCATATTCATATCTACATCCGTCTCATAAATTGATTTTAAATGAATCCATTTTTGTTATCCTGGCTTTAGAGCCTGGATAATAAAAAATGGACTGAGACATTTTTTAAAAGCCCATTGATTTGTTGCAAAGATCAGCCAGTGCTGCATCTGACAGAATTAAGAAAAATACAGCTGCTTAGCTTTTCAACCACCTGTAAATTCAGGATTGTGATGATAATTTGATGCCAGCTCTATTTTAGGGTGCTTTCACACCTGCCGGTTTAGATTTGGTCCCATTAAAGGGACTATACCCGATTTCACGTCCGTCTAGCTTAGTTAGCGATAGCGGCTATTTTTTTTTTAGCTTTTTTTGTAACGCTTTTTCTTCGCTAAGGGGTTTAACTTTCATAATTTGACTCCGGATCACTAAGGGAACGCTAGTACTAGCTCATCGGAGTCTGGACGTTCCAAAAATTAACCCGGCAGAGAAAGCGTGTCACGCCAATGCTAAAAAAACTAGCCGCTTTTGTAAACTAAAATGCCCTGAACTCGTACATATGCGCAATCAA
>JAVQJG010265085.1:0-21731 GCA_036024015.1 Craterocephalus amniculus
CATAGTGGTACATGCCGCTCTCAGAGAAAAACGATAGTCTAAAATGTCCATGAAATGCCATCAAAATATCAGCAAAAGCAGCAGCATGCTGCTTAGAAACAGAGGCATGTGAGGCACAGAGTGGAATATACCACTAAAACAGCTGAATATCCCACTAAAACGGCGGAATATCCCACTAACACAGGGAAAAATGAGAGTTGGAGATCGGTACATCCCTCTCTGAAAGCGGCATGTACCACTGTGGGAGCGGTACATGCCGCTAGCCGTGCGGTACGTACCAAATGCCACTTTGGGATCTCGGCGTCACTCATTAAACCTGTGATCTCAGTGTCACCACACTTGTACTCAAAAACAAATCCAGCAGCAGTGCTCGATGCGGGCAAAAATATTGATTCATTTTGCGATTCCTGTGTAAATCCAGAACCCAGGAAATGGACCAGAGGTGGGAAACCTGCAGGTTTTCCATCCATCCCTCAATCTTTCAGCTGGGAAAAATTGCAGGAAAGCTGCCATCGAGGACCAGGGTTAACCAAATAGACCAAAGTACGGTCTTTTGTAAGCTGCTGCAGAAACACAACAAGCCTGTGTAACGTCTTACACCGACACCATGCGGACCGTTAGCTGGCTCTGCATACTTCTGACTGAATCCACATCAAAGCATTTAAAATCAATATCAAATCGAAACCCAAACAATCGAAATCGAATTGAATCATGAGTTTTTTAACAATACGCAGTCCTATCGTGAGTGCATCTGCTACCTCCACACAGCCAAGGCTGCATCCACACAGAGATGCAGCCAATTTGGTTTTAATAACCGTTTCTGTAAAGATGCAAAAGTAATGAAACCAGTGAAAACACTGTAGTAGGTATGCAGGGCCTGTAAGGGTGATGGTGGGTCAAAGGACCAACATACAAGCACAGATCCACTAATTCGGCCAGGAGAAGAAGCTCTGATGTGAAACAAACAGCCCTGGCATTAACCAGCAGATGAGCAGGTTTCTTCTTCCTCCACTGCCTCCTTCAGTCAGACGTGGTGAGGATTACATTATTATAAAGGTTCGGGCTGTTATTAGTCTAAGTGCAGTGTGAAAGTCGGACCAGCTGAATGGTGTAAACCCCAAAAAGCTGTAAAAACAGCCAAACCAGGGTGTGCATGCTGATGTGTGTCCTAAGCTTGTTTCCTCTGTGTTTCGTACCAGCCGCTCATCCAGGATGTTTGTGTGATTTATTTGTCCTCCCTCCTCTCAGGACCAGAGCAACACAGAGATTCTCATCGGGGTGATGTCCGCCGGCATCGTGGTTTACAAGAACCGGGTACGGATCAACTACTTCCCATGGTGAGTCGCACACAAACACACACACACACACACACACACACACATTTATTGAAGAAGACGGTTTCTTGGTGAGATTTATGTGATGCTATTTTTTAATCTAGTACTTTACTTAAAGAGAATAAAGGACTGTAATCAGTGGGGGAAGGGCAGGTCTGGGATTTGGTTGTGCATGATGACGGGCAATTTGTGGATGTTTTTTGGTGAGAGCTTTACACCCAGTGATGACGATCATATCAGATTTGTCGCTGCTCAGTTTTAGAAAGTTGGCTCACTCTGGTGTTTTATTTTAAGCCGGGGACTTGGTCGCACTGGTTACAGATCAGCGAACGTGTGATCATCGCTGTGCCGGTGAAAGATGGGCGACTTAAAAAGAAAAGAAGAGAAATCCAACTATTAACCTATTTTCAAGCGTTTTGAACCTGAAAACAAGCGTTAGTGATCAAACATTTCAGTCCCACCTGCTCTGATGCTGCATTGTTTTAAGGTTTCTGTGCTCTTTGTCCGTCAGAAAACCAGGCAGGCAGCTTTGAGGTGTGAGGGAAAAACAGGCCTCTTCATTGATATTTTCATACTTTGTCATTTCCCCTGAAGTGCGGACGTCCTCTGCCCGCCAGGAACTCTCTCCCTGCTGAAAACAAGGCTGTGTAAAACTTTGGAAACCTCTCACACAGCAATTATTGTCCTGGGTTGATCATGTTTAAGCTCTGGTTGATCTTTTCCAGAATAAACTGTCGATTCCTTCCCTTTCTGTCAGACGGAGGAGACCATGATAGACCAGGTTACCTGGAAATATTACCACCTGCTCCTTCTCTCTCTGACCTCTTTGCCTTTACCTTGTTTCTACCTGTAATCAGTCATTACATCTCATTCTTGCCCCAAAGAATCCATTCCTGGAAATCTCTTAAACCTGCTGCTGCGCCGTGGGAGACTAAACACCGAGGAGTCCCGGAGATAATGCACTGATGTGTGCGATAACACGCGCTCTGACCTGAATGCATGCGGCAGCCGGTGCACGTGTGGGGCTGTTTAAAAGCTGATTCCTGTTATTTTGCTACTCTCCATGCAACGTAAAGTCCTCCCTTGGTGATCCAGAGCTAAATATAGAGACCAACGGTGTCACCAGCAGCTGCTGAGCCATGTGTGAGACACAGGCAGTGAAACATAATAGTGCACCCTCTGCACTCTTTTTTTTAACGTCTCTTTAAAAGAAACTATGTTTCTACATGTGTTTAAGCCCCGTCTCATCTCATGCCGCCTCTCCTTTCTTGTAGCCATTTTCTGCTTCCACATCGGTGGAGCTGCGAGATAAGGAAGGGGCAAGAGAGCCGCAATTACATTTAGACTTTTTTTTTCGCCTTTTCCCTATTTCTGTCCGCAGCAGCTTGACAAATGAGGCACGCTTGGATGGGGCATGACTCACGCTCTGCTTAAGCATGTGTGCGGTTGTCCATGCAAGTGTGTGTGTGAGTAAGTATGTAAAATATGTTTAACAGGGAAGGATGAGTCACAGCAGCAGCAGCAGCAGAACTCTAGGAAGGGATAATGTTACTCTGCTGCTGCTCGTCACAAGACGCCTTACTGCGCGCTCGTGTGCGTGTGCGTGTGGTCCTTTGATTTTAGTAGAATTTATGCTGTCTGTCCTTCAGTGTGTGAAAATGTGTGTATTGTTGAAGCGCAGGGAGTCTCCGTCATGAATCCTCCAGCTACGAAGGGAGGTTGAAGGTTAAATGAACAGTTGGGATGTGAAGCAGGGGGTCGGATGAGTCGCGTGTGTCGGCGTAAAGCAGATTAAACGTAAAAACAGCTGATCGTTTGCTTTGTTTATTATGTGGATCTGACACGTTGAAGGGCTTTTCAGGGTTAATGCACTTTAAGCAACACACTTTTCCTGAGTTGCCCGGGGACTGTGACAGGAAGTTTCCGGCAAATTTGTGTTTGTGTCTACGATCAGATGATTTCTTCCTCCGTTAGGCACCGCTTTGTGTTTTCGCTCTGAATTATTCACCACAGCAGCAACAAAGCCGTGTGTTTGGGATCCGTTTGCCAGTCCACAAAATACCAGCTTTCTTCTCCCCCACCGTCTGTCTCATGCTGTCTGCCGAACAGCCTGCTTCTATCTCTACGGCTGTTTCTGGTGAAACCTACGCTTGTTACTGCACTACGAGAAGAAAAGAGATTTCTAAACTTGCTGGTGATTACAATGAATCCGATATGGATTCTTAAAAATCCATTAGATTTTTTTTAAAAATCATATATCATCATATTATTATTTTTAAGATTTGATTCATAATTAAATCATAAAAGATAAAATTATATTGTTTAAACTATTTTTAAAAATATTAATAGTAATAAAATAGAATTGTATTCATTTGAAATTATGTTTTTTATCATTCATTTCTTTTTATTATTATTTTTATCTATTTTATTTGGTAGGGTGTAGTAGAAGTCATCTAAAAACAAAGTTCAAGTATAATTATAATCAGGTCGCCAACTTATTTATTTTTCTTGCATTTATTTTTCAGAGTCTGAACTCTTCTTTTTGTTGTTTCTTCATGTTTCAGAGAGCAGTCTTTGATTTAAAACATCCGTTGCCGGCCTAAAAGAACAAGCTAAATAAGATTAATGTATGTTGTGCCATCAGTATATTCACGTGTGAAACTGTAACATTGTTGTGTTAAACCGGAAAAAAAAACTAACCAACTATCTTTCTTGTCTTTTCTTTCATCCAGGTTGAAAATAGTGAAAATCTCCTTCAAGTGCAAACAGTTTTTCATCCAGCTGAGAAGAGATGGGGTACAGCAAAAACACACACACACGTACAAACACAATCAAACACACATGTGCTCCTCATGTACCACCCACCCACAACCCAGTTTGTGAACAGATGGACTTCATCCAATGCGTGTTTTCTAAACATACTGACTGTATGAGTGCTGTACGAACCATCACACGTTACAACGTTACAACTGTGTTGTGTTTTACATAATCTGTGTGTTTATAATCCACCAGATTAACCCTCCCCGCTGTGTTTGTGGTCTCATCTTTAATCGTCTGCTCACATCCTTTGTTTGACATGTGAATCTCTTTGTTTACTATGACTCTGGTGTCTCCATCATCCTTTATCCCTGCTGCACCGCTTGTATTTACCCCCCCCCCTCTTATCGCCCACGTCTTGGCTCATAATTTGTTTTAATAAGATTTGATGGTAAAATTAAGATTAGAGGATAAGATGAGATGAAAATGATGCTGTCAAGTTGTATTTTATGTCTTTGATCTGTAGATCTGTTCAAAGTGTTGCACCGGTACGGTGTCAGTTTATTGGAATAAAACAACAGAAAGTAGCAGCACATATAACACTCACAAAAGCTTTTGGATATTTGCCTCTTTGTATTATTATGTAGGAATTAACCTAAAATGGAGAATAGCCTTTCACCTTTTCTGCGCTTAAATACACGAACACAAACACACATACAACTGTTTAATGTTTGAGTACTAATCGTACAAAATGCTGTTCTTAAAAAGCTAAATAACCTCGGAAAAGTGTTAGCTGTAAATCGTTCATAAATATTCTGGTTCAGCGGCGACTCGTATTCAAGCAGTCGATTAATTATGCCACATTCCTACTAATTGAGGAATTACTTCTGCATTATTCTACTAAGATGCCCTACATTCATGGTGTAATATCCGAACACATTTTATGTGTTCTGTAAATTCCACAGAAAAGCTGAATATTCCAGACTTTACTAGTGAGTAGTGTATTTATCCACATATTAAAGACTTCTCAGTATCATTATGTTGTAGTTTAACTGATTCTCACACTCAGATCAACTCACTTGTCTGGTGTTAGAAAAATGGGAAAAGAAAATGTTATCCTAAGAAAAATGTGACCTATTACTGATGGGCAGAGGTGCTGCCGCTGTCATTGTTTGAGCTGTTGTGCCTGAGTGGGCAAAGGCGCGTTAATTACATCTAGTTAAATCTGCCGTGTACACATAATGAACATAAATGTGTTATTAACCACTCAGTCATTTCAGCTTTAATTAGATAGAATTAGGTTTCTAAATTCTGGGAATATCTGCTGGGCTAACACAGTAAGTTTCTTTAACCTGATGAAAACGCTGACAGTGCAGATAAACAGGTTTTAGGTGCAGGATGAGGACACAGGCAGACCTTAAGAGGCTATCCAGTGCTTATGGTCACACTGCGAAAGGTTTGTTGTAAAAAGGAGGCAGACAGTGGCAGTGATCTTTAAAACTCTTACTTAGCACAGCAGCTCTCTACAAGATCAGTTCACCAAGAATTAATCATCTAAAGCTGGATGTGTCGTCCACAAGAAGCGAGGACTTTGTTTGAGCCGGTTGACCTGTTTTTCTGGGGTTTTTTTTAATTTTACATGAAAATTTGTCAGTGACAGGACAGTGCACGTGGCAGTATTGGTGTCTTTATTTACAGTGTTGGAAACGTTTCTGTACTTTCTCTCCACCTCAATCAGCTGTTAGTTTAATCTGTTCATTCATCCTGCATCTCTAGAAATACGGACGTGACTACGTCCCCCTTAATGCTCTCTCACGTTATCTATGCCCACCTCACATGTCCCACCAATCACGCTACGAGAAAAGTTTGGCCAGCCCGATGCATCGAGAAGTGTCGTCAACAGCGCCGGCCACAACAAATTATGCCATTTTGAGTATTCGGAGTATGAAGGGGACTAAACCTAGTTTACAGATGCGCAGCTCTCTCACCTCTCTGTGAACTGCTGGATCTTTAAAAAGTTAATCTGTTTAACTGCTGTACTTCCACAGAAAGCCTTGCAATATCTTACACATGTCTCCCTGCAGTCAACCATGTATGAATCTTGCCAGATGTGCCGCATGTCCGCCTTGCTCTCCACAAAACTAGTCAGGGACTTTGTCTGAGCATCCTGCATAGGTTTCTAAGCAGCATAGGGAGGTGCGGACTTTCTGGCATCCTGAGACGTGGGATGAAGGCAAAATGGTTTGCTAATTGGTTATCAGTCACACAGCTACATGGTGTAGCTGGCTCGTCCAAGGCTAATTGATTACAGTAGACTTATTTATTATGTTACAGTACTGGGGTGGAGCCAGATTTTACTCATGAATACCCACTCAGAGCAGCCCAAAAGCATCCTGAAGAGAAAATAGAAGATAGGTGCAACTCTGTTTAACTCTGTCAGCCTTCGAGCGTGTTTTTTAAAGCAACTAAGCTTAAGCAGGGAAATGCTGCTATGTGAAACTCTGAACTTGTCTTTCTCCGACGTTTCTTTGTCACATAAACACAACATAAACCATGTTTCTGTGAAGCATCGTTACCACGAATAGGGTTTAAATACAATGACGGCGTAAATAAATACGATAAATATAGAAATAAAATGCCTTCTTTAATTACAAAGTAAAATTTAATGAGTAAATAAATAAAAAATGAATGCATAACCAGTATAAGCATCTAAAAGTAATGGATTACATGGGTAAATAGATGGAGCAGCTTTTCCATGATCTTCCTTCTGTTCTGTGTCTGCAGACGGAGACCCGGGAGACGCTGCTGGGTTTCAACATGGTCAACTACCGGGCCTGTAAGAACTTGTGGAAGGCCTGCGTGGAGCACCACACCTTCTTCAGGCTGGAGCGGCCCATCCCCCCACAGAAGAACTTCTTCGCTCATTACTTCACGCTGGGCTCAAAGTTCAGATACTGGTAAGAACAAGAGAAACGGAGCACAGAAGAAGCTGTTTCCTCTCTATCAGCACAGTTTACAGTTTCACCTCGTATTTAAGGCCTGAGAGAGACAATAAAAAGTTTTCCCTCAGTTGCATAGTAGCACTTTGTTTCACTTCAATGGCAACATTTTTCATTTCCTCCTTTTAATGAAACGTAAGCTTGAGAGAGGACTTGGGAGTCTTGTGATGTATTATTGAGCAGCAGTGATGCAAAGTGAGCGAACGTTGCCTGATATCTGGCTTGATCTTACGCGTTTTCGCCCTCGAGATATCGACGGACTCCTAGTGCTCTTTTGATTTGTGAACGTGGGTTTTTTTAGTGTGTAATTAAAAGTGTTTCGAGAAGTAAAATGAGCTGCAGTGGCGGACAGACGGCGGATGTTGCTTTGTTTGTTTAGATTAAGACAGATTTGTTTCAGAATTATTGGATGGGCTGAAATGGGTCTGATGCATGATTAATGATGAAACTTCACGTGTTGGGACAAAGGCTTTCTCACTTTAAAACCTCAGGTTTACATTAACAGTGGGTCCATTGTCAACTGTAGGGATGCACCAATACCACATTTTACACACAGAGTACAAGTACTTAGATGCCGTTGCATAGTACCAATTTGAGTACTAACAAGTCCCATTTGAGTTGACTGGTAGGGAATCTTCTTAGATGAGGAAGATGAAGTGGTTTTTGGTGGATTATGTGCACCTTCAGGCCCAAATCCAGCCGAGATGAAGCCAAACCTGGATTGTTCAAATTGAACTTATAGACTTTTGTTTCTGGACACCTGAGGATCAAAATGATTATTTGATATCTTTGCATTGACAGCTCTATTTTTTCACATCAGTATTGGGTTGAGTAGAATCTGAATATTTTTATGAATAACAAGAACTATTTAGTATCAGACCGATGCTGGTATCATGCATCCCTTATTTAACTCTGCCTCAGCTTTCAGAATTGAAAAATACAAGCCCTGAACATGGAGACAATGACAAGGGAAGGGGGGGGTAGTGTTTGGTTGGCCTTGAGATCACAACATCAAAATCTATCACACACATCATACTGGTCACCTCTATACTGCATCCTGTACACACCACCCACACTCTGAACAAGCACTCGGTGTGTGCGTTAGTCATAAATGCTGCAGATGAACCAAATAAGAAAGGAAAGAAGCAAGAATCCTGTCGGCTCGGTTTCAGTAGAAAGGATGATTTATTGTAAAGCTGTAGTTATTTCACATCCGATGAAGTAATGTACATTTTATCAGCTTTGTAACTGCTGTTTTTGTTGTTTCTGTCTTTAGTGGGCGGACAGAAGTGCAGTCTGTGCAGTACGGAAAGGAGAAAGGCATCAAGGACAGAGTGTTTGCCAGGTACCGCTTTGTTGAACATAGCAAGCATCTGATTTCCTCTTCATTGTAGAGCTTAACTTCACACTTTTCTTGTGGTTTTCCTTTCTGGGTAGAACTCTGTACGTTGCACTTGTTTTGGTTCAGGTTGACGCTCAGCTCATTTGTAGAAAAGAGTTTATAAAATGCGGTCCTGAGAAAATGCCAATTTCATGCACATGGTTTCAGCTAGAGGTATCAATTAAACATCCTTTTGATGTTGAGGTGAACCATCACGGGAAAACGGGGGAAGTTCAAGTCGTGTACGGATGAAATGAAGCATAACGACTGATTTAATGTCTCGGACTGAGCAGGTCTCCCAGCAAGCCACTGGCCAGGAAGTTGGTGGGCGGAACTGACTGGGAGTCAGTCAGCCGGAACAGCCTATCGGATGAGAGACTGGAGACCCAGAGTCTGCCCACGCGCTCGCCACCCGGCACACCCAACCAGTGAGTTCTCATTCAGACATATATATCAAAATTCTTAAAGGGATACCGTGTAGCTTTTGGCCAAAATATTAGTAATAATAGCTGGTTTCCGGGGTTTTTCATGGGTGATCAAAGTAAGAAGGTGAAAATGGTGTCTGAGGAGGCCAGAAAGAGAAAGCGGGAAAGGGATGGTTTCAGAGGAAAGACAGGAATAGACCTTTGCAAGGAATTTGCTCGCTGGAATGTGATGAAAGAGCAGTGTGGATGTAAAACCCATTTTCTGTTAGACTCAGTTTTATTAGACTGGTAAGCTAACTTGTTGCCTGCTGTGCAAACGTACCAGAATTCAATGTGCTTTTCCACACATTCCAGCAGCGTTTATTAAAAAAAACAGCAGTAAGTCCGGATGAGCTGCAGAACATTGAATGATACGGCTAGTTGAAGCTAATCGGCTACAGACCACAGCTAACATGACTCCCTCAACACTTTGTGAAAGTGATGCAGGTTTTCGTGCAATATTTGTAAGTAAGCGGCTCGGTTTGCTTTTATGGTTTTCACACGCTGTAATGTCCCATCAGCTGCAGGCTGATATCTGAACACTTTGCAATCAGCTGGTCAAACTAGTCTGCAAACACGATTCCAAAACATGGATGCAGACTTTGCCACAGCGTCATAGATCCGGTGGGAAATTACACGGTATCCCTTAAAATTAAGTGCTCTATTGTTGTTTTTATGTCTCTTTTTTTTTTTAAGGAGGGCATCACATGACTTTTTGCAGGACATGTTGTTGAACTATTTATTAATTTTAATTAGAGCAGGATTTTGGCTTCCCACGTTTAAATGAATGGGAAATATTCGTACCACGTTAAAAGGAAGCCAAGCCTTTGACTCAGAGGTCGCTCTGCATTTTCTTCCTGTCTGACAAGATTGTAAAAAACGATGAGTATGCGATTATTTAAATTTTCATTTTAATAGGACAAAGTGTTTGGATTTCAGAAGCATTTCTATAAGAACAATCTTCAAACTATTGATGAGAGATATTATGAGGGGCCACTGACTGTCAGATGTCTTATTTTTTCCTGCAGTAACACAGAACCTGCACTTCATGTTTCCTCTACAACTGAAACATGAAACAGTTATTTCCAAGAAGTAAAGTGAATCTGACTGAGCCGACCTGCTTTAAACTCACAGCTTCCTCCTGGTCCTCTGTTGTAGAACACAACGTGAATGTCGGCGGTGCAGAATAAAACTCGTACAGAATGACTTTTCTGGGGTTTCGTGTCTTTACCTCAACCAGACGACTGAGCAAGGTTTTTTTTTATTTTTATGTAACTCTGAGAGCTGCACTTCCCCTCTGTGGTCCACAAAGGATACTGGAACTGTCAGCAGCACTTCAGCTCGTAATGATTTCCAGATTTTCAGAGTTTTCTTGATTTGAACACTTGCTTGTTTTGGAGGACGTCACACTTCCTCCGCTCCGTGGACACTGCCGCTTCCTCCTGTAGAGACAGCATCATAGGGTGGAAGTCTGCGATAAAGTCCACATGAACCTATTAAGGGACCTTTATTAATATGAAATTAAATAAATAAATATTTAATGAATTTCCCCGAACAGACATAATACATTATTAAATCATTTGAAAACATTAATGATAAACTATTATTTAAAATTCTGTTTATAATCATACATTTTTATTCCAATTTAAATATATTCATAGGTATTAAAAGTAAGAAATGCTAGATTATGATAAATTATTTGACTTATAATTGATTTTATTTATATTTTTCAATCATGCAGCCCTAATACCAGGCTTATAGTACAATAACACCCCTCCTGTTTAACAAGTTAATGATAATGAAATGAAACTGAATTCTTGTTTTTGTGGAACACACAAACACACACACACACACACATACAAAAGTCCAGGTTTTCATCCCAGTATTCAATCATTTTATTTTTTCTGGCATTTTTCAGGAACTCGCTGTTTGTGCAAGAAGGCACACGACTACGCCCGTCATCGGTCGGCCACCTGGTCGATCATGTGATCCATGCCTCACCCAGCCTACCCGCTTTCTCCTGCAATCACAAGTCGGCATCGTCCACGCAGGCCAACAGCATCAGCTTGGATTCTACACCGTCAGTCTGATCACACATCACCATCTTCACCTCTGTCCCCATCTTTCCTGATTTCTTGTTTTGATACTCATGCTGGTTAAAATTGTCTCTCTTGGGGAAAAACGTTGTTTTCTGACTTTGCGGAGAGCCGGTTGGATCATAATTTCACTGCTTCATAAATAAAGCATCTCGTGAGAGCAGCCACCCTTTAATTTAGAAGTTAAACTTCCCTCATCAGCGCTAGCTTCAGTCTGACTGAGTGGACCGGTTTATTTTTACTCCTGTAAACGTCTCTCAGTGTCTGTGGCCGAGTGAGGAGTTAGCTCTCGTGCTTACAGTGCTCACATACTATAAAATATCTGGTAAAGTCCCAAATTGGTGTTTCAAAGTCTGGAGTGGGAGCGTCGGGGGGGGGGGGCGAGTGGAGCCTGGAAGATGGAACATTTCTCAGTTGGAAATTGGGACTGGTTAAGTAACATCAAAGTGGCAGCTCCTCTCAGACAAACTAATGCCAAGTTTAGTGGCTCATCACTACGTTTCAGAGCCAAAAGATGACATAATCACCTGTTCTCTGCTTCAGACAGCGCACACATTATCCATGCATGCTGTTTGATTGGCTTGTTATTCCCCCCAAGTTTCTGTCCTGAAAACACTGCCTCTATATAAAAACAGAGATGTTGATCAATCAACTTTCAAGTTGATCTACAGAAAAGTACATCTAGACTTTTTTGTTTACATCACCTTATTTTTTGTAGAAAAATACGATGCTGGACTCATGAATGTGTCGGTATCACACAAATTATTAGCTAGAAAATGAGATTAGGGGTAAAGTGCGAATAAGCAGCCAGTCAGACACAGATTTGGTTTTGATTGTGCAATCTTAAAGATTCTCACTGAGACCATTTTCTCCTCCATAGAGAGGATTAATTTCTCTTTGCTGCCATTAAAAACCCTAACAACAAGAACAGAAATCCCTCAGAAACCAAACCAGTCCATTACTGGACTTTCCTCAGCTCACACGTTCTGGTTTTGCTCCAAACATGAGAAAATAGTTTCCTAGTTACAGTTTCTAAAGGATGATCATTGTCAAGAGACACAGATTCAAGTTATTGTTTCCTCCATATCTCTGAATGATCCTCTCTAGCAGCTCTGCTGTAATGTCTCTGTGAAAGATTCAGTCCCTGTCGGATTATACTTTGACTTCTAAATAACTACTTTTTCTTTTTACCAGGTTTAAATCAACAGTTTTTCCTACAAGATAAAAGATTAAGGAAAAAAAGATAAAGATAAAGATTAGATTAAAGATAAAGATTAAAACATAACTACATATCTATCATCTCTACTGATTACCGGGTTTACACTTTGCTCAGGCCTGTAATCCTGATTTTCCTAAACGCTCCTCCCTGATTTTTTTCCCGCTCCGATCAGAGTAAATGAGGATAAATTATGTACTTCTACCCTTTCTCTCAGTCCTTAAAAACTTGACATACATGTATCATGTTCTATTTTTGCGGAAGTGTTACATTGATGACTTCTAGAAAAGCAGATTACTGACTCAGGCAAAATGAGGGGATTGCACGTGAGAAATAGATCTAAACTTTATTAAATAATTCACCTTTTGATTGGGAACCCGTCATTACTGGCCGACATCAGATTTGTAGTCAAGCGAGACAAAGTGTCATTGTCACTGATGTCCTCCTCAGTGATAGCAAGGTTAAACACACACACACACACACATAGAAGCGGGTCGCTTGCACTAAACGGCTTCAGTTTGCTTTTGGGACGCAGAATGACTGGTTTAGTGTGCACCCAGAATATTTTCTATGTCTGATGTTTGTATCTGCTTGTATCTGGAAACATGGACTGAATAGTTGGTGATGAGAGTCATTTATTAGAAAATGGACCTTGTAGAGATGATGTGTGTGTGTGTGTGTGTGTTCTGTGCGTGTGTGTATGTGTGCGTGTGTGTGTGTGTGTGTAACCTGGTAACAACGAGTGAAGCTCAACCGGCTTTAGCGATGTTCTTATGGATCTATTTAAATATATAAAGGAAAAGATCTTCTGAAGTTCATATCCTGGTCTGGGATCCATCTTTAGGAGTTTGTGTTGCTGCCATGAGTAACTACAGTGGATTATGTTGTCCACAGGTTTCATTTGTTGTTGTCACTAAACCCTGTGTTGTAACTTGCAACGATCTAATGTTTACATAGAGATCGTAAATCTGCATGAGGGGGTTTATTTATCGGATGCTTCACGCTGACACCGGGTCTGGTGACTGGTCGTATCTGAACTGCAGTTTGATGCAATCTGAATGCACGTTCCATCAAAAATAGACCTGAGGTGTATATTTAATGGAGAGCCATGACAGTGTGCCGCGAAGTATCTGACACGCACCACAGCGTGCCCGCACCATTTACAAAAACTGGCAGGAGTAGCTGCGGAGGCCACATCACAGCTGCATCGCAGCAAAGCCAAAGGCGTCCCCAGGATCCCCAGAACCTGGATTGAGAAACCCTGATCTAAACAACTAAATTTGGAAGTACATAATGGATAGAATATCATACATATCGTACATAATTTTCCTCACAGGAAAATGCTTTCCAGTTTATTTTCCCGGTGGTATTTAGTGTAGATAGTTTAGTAGAATTGAATGTTTATTTGCTTATTCATTTTTATTCTCGTTCTTAATTCATAAAATAAGACTGACACCTTAAAAACAATATACTTAAAATGAAAAAAGCAGCCATATCAGGACATTTTAACTACACATTTAAGAAATTATTAAAATCTATTAGGCAAGGCAAGTTTATTTATATAGTGCTTTTCAGGTCCAAGACAATTCAAAGTGTTTTGATATTAATCAAACGATTGTCCATCTTCGCCAGGTGATCTGTATCAGCTCTTCCAGCTATCTGTGATCAGCCCCTAAAATCATTCATCTTTCTCTGCTTTTAAAAGGAAAATTGGGGCATTTTTTTCTGTCTTGACAGACTCATTTTATTCCGTTCCATCTAGGAAAAATTTCTTTAAAGATTTAGTATTTTGGACCCAAGCAACAGACTAAAAAGGAAAACTAAAATATGTCTCATGTAGATGATTAACGCTACTTTTCCCAGAGCCCTTCCCTAAGTTGGTCTAATGTATGCAGATGTTTGCATATTTATCACACATGTTGTGTTGAGGGGAAGGAGTGAAGGAGGAGGGGGAGCGGCGTCGACTCCGGCCTGCTGTGCACCACCATCCATCTGAGAGCTTGACCTGGTTTTGACCCATAATAACTGTTAGCTTGAGTGTGTTTGTGTGTGCGCGTGTGTTTAAAGACACAAAGTGGCACCAGTAGCAGCAGGCAAAACAAAGGCAATGCTCTTTGACTGGTGCCCCTGCCCCCAAGGAGCGCTGGTTCACCCTCTCACACACACACACAAGCACAAACAAACAAACACACACACATACAAGCAGAGTGAAGCAACAGGCTTTTACCCACCATGGAGAGGCCATGATGCTGCTGAAAGCCTCGACTGACTGAAGGAGTTGTCTCAGCGTGTTCACTGACTGGCTTTTATTGTGTGGATGACGGAGGGGAGGGGGATGTTTTCCTTCCTTTTACAGCCTTTTTATTGAGGTTAATGCATCACGATACGACTTACAGCACTGTTAACATTTGTCTCATTCAGTCTTCCTCATTATGTTCCTTTTCTGCTTTTTCTACATTTCTCTCTTCAATCTATCTCTTTATTAGGATTATACAGACTCCAAAATCAATAAATCATATTATTTTAAAATGTAAAAGACGGGTTGAATATTTGATTACTTACCCATCAAAGTCCCAACGACTCAGTGTTTATCTTCAAGCTGTACACCTCAGACTTCCAATGCTACTCTTAAGCCCTGTTGCCTGCAAGAATACATTATAATTTCTGTTTTTATACGTAATTCTGTCATTGCGTCTGAACCATAGCCTCCACCCTCACAGTCTTTGTTTCTGCTTCTTCTTCCTCTGTTTGCCTCCCCCAGGTCTCCTGATGGGGTGGATGGCCAGCCTCCAGCTCTGCCCCCGAAGCAGCTGAGCAGGAAGACTCTGAGCCAGATCATCCAGGCCCATTCCCAGCAAAGCCTCCTGGACAACCACCTCAATGAGATGTATGACGTTCCCGTCAACACTGAGAAAACCACGGTAAGTCCAAAAGTTGCTGTAGGACATGTTACTGGAAAAAAAATATCAAGTTTAACTAAAATGAAAATCATTAAACTGTTTTACATCTATATACAGATTGGGTTTTGATAACAATTTGACTTATCTGAGCCCATTACCATAGAAATTTCTTTTCTTTCCTTTTTTTTCTTTTTACATCCCGTGCAACACTTTGTTTCCTTATGATTTGCTTCCAAGAAATAAACTTTTAAGACGTCTTGAGTAATAGTTCTTCAGGCTTTTCCTTGGCTGCTTTTTCACTCATTTTCAGGCCAGTTCCTTACTATTGTTTTGTCACTAAACACTGACATATGCATAATTCAACCGGTACCCAACTCGAGGGGTGTTCCATCTACACAAAATGGTAAAGAACAATCTCTAAGCATTGTACTACAAGTTGTGTCACAAAGACATAGTATGTGCCAGAACATGGCTAAAGTAACTCTGACAGACATCTGGACATAAAATGGTGTTTTTGCAGCTACAAAGTAAAGGAAAAACTGGTGAAAATATCCAAGATATCGCCTTAAGAAATTCAAGCAAAACGCAAAAAGACCTGAGTATAGAGGAATGAAGATCTATGAAAATACTGACTTTTATTCTCATCAGAAATGTATAAACTGTTTTTCCTTTATTTACTGCATTTAGATTCATGCTTACATGTTTCTGTAAGTCTGTATCCATATCAGACAGTATCTAAGGAAATGATGTGTGGCTCAAACTACGCAGTGCTTCATATTGGCGAAGAAAGTGTTTATGGCTACAAACCAGTCATGTGAGGTGGATTTGCAATTCCCTAATTACTACTTATTTTCTTTTTTTTTCATAAATAATTTATTTAATTATACAAACGTTCACTTAATGCAACAGAAGGTTCGATCTGCACCTTGAGTTTACTCCGTCCATCCTGACTGAAGGTGCATCAGGGTTTAAATCTGCTTGTTGAATTCTTGTCTCCCAGTTGAACGGAGTCGTCCCGCATGATAATCTGGTTCTGATCAAGATGAGACCCGACGAACACGGACGTTTTGGCTTCAACGTCAAGGTGAGAGCCGAATCGCGCTGGAGCAGATGTTGTGTTGTTCGGATAGCGTGGCGATGCGTTGTGCTGATCTGTGGTGGAATTGTTTTTTTATCTTCAGGGCGGAGCTGATCAGAAGATGCCCATTATCGTGTCCAGGGTGGCGCCAGGAACATCGGTAAGTTCACACCCGTAGACCTGCACCCCATAAGGAAGCCTCACGCTTACCTTGCATCCAGTCCATAAGACACGACGTCACAAGTATTCACCAAACAGCTAGCGTAGCTTAGCATTCATCCGCTCTTCCATGCCTTCCTCCTCAGGCCGACCTGTGTGTTCCTCGCCTCAACGAGGGGGACCAGGTGGTCCTAATCAACGGGCGGGACATCTCCGACCACACCCATGACCAGGTGGTCATGTTCATCAAGGCCAGCTGCGAGAGCCACTCAGGAGAGCTCATCCTACTGGTCAGACCCAACGGTGAGTTTAATTGGTCCAGCAGCTTACATGACGGTAACTAAAAGAGCTAGTTTGTGTGATGCTGCTTGATTTTTACCCTCTGATGCATGAATTATAAAGAAACAGTGCCACATGTTTTTGCATACAGTAATTTACTTCCAGAGACACATTCAGTGATGCTTTTTTATTTCTTAATCACATTTTACTTTTCATTTTTAAATGTATTTTGATAGTTTACACAAAATGATTAATTAAATATGCTTTCAATATTTCTATTATATGGATATTCTAATAGAAATATGGAATAATTTTTCTGGTATCATGACAATCTTTTTTCTTTTCCTATTTATCACAAAAGAAAGTTTGGTAATTACAATGTATGCATGTACATATATAAATATTTGATCTACAACAAGTGACATGTAGTGCGTGACTCACTGATGTCCCCTGAAATGGCAAAATTACAAATTTTCCATCTTCACCCATGAATATACTAGGAGACAGCTGTCAAATTGGTCTCCAGTGTAGTGGAAACTATGCATGAAAGGGTTCATTTTGAGTTGAGTTTAATTGTAATAAAAAAAGAAGGTGGCAATTTGGTGATTTAAAAGGTTCAGACGAGGGATGGGTATTAAATTAAATTGTCTTAATCGATTATCAGGAGAATTAACAGTAAATCATGGATTAATCATTAATATTTCCAAATGAAGTAAAAGAAGAAAAAAACTAGAGTGTTTAGAATTTTATTACATGATGAACGACTCTTGTTGCAGTTAAATGAGATTCATTCAATGGTTACACTGGAAAATATGCGCTTCCAGTCTGAAGATGCATTTGATTAAAAAATTATTTAATCGATTAAAATCGATTAATCGATTGTCAATCAATTATGCCCATACCTAGTTCGGACTCAGTCTCAGTTTCTTATTTACGAGTGCTATCTGTAAAACTTTGGCTTCTGTGCGTTAATTATTCATCTAAGTGATCTCTCTTCCCGCCTTGTTCAGCCATTTATGACGTGGTGGAGGAGAAGACGGACTCTGAGCCGGATTTTCAGTACATCCCTGAGAAGTCCCTCCAGGACCCGGCACAGCAGGACCAGCACGCTCTGAGGGACTCTATGGTGACGCTGAAGGAAGGCCTGAGCAGCGGAGCCATACTGGCACAGTTTGATGTGAGCAAAGAGATGAAATACTCCCACATAGTACAGATGGATACACATAAGTGGGAGTTAGTGGGTTAACTTCCTGTCCCACTGTCTCCATTTAAGCTGCTTTCTGCAACTTATAGTTGAAAATATCCATTCAAATCCACCTGAAGGGAGGAATTCTTCTCACAAGTGTAAGAAGAAAAGATGTTTTTGCCGATAACTCACCACTTTGATGTTCCCTCCTCCACAGCAACTGTACAGGAAGAGGCCGGGGATGACCATGCTGTGTGCCAAATTACCTCAGAACATTTCCAAAAATCGCTACAGAGACATCTCTCCTTGTACGTGACCGGACACGACTGGCTGTGTTTGGTGTTTGCTTTCGGATGTGTTGCTTGCATGAACCTCCCTCCTGCCACACTATTGTTCTCCAACTTTATGCCTTTTCGCTGCTAAATGAAATCTCCTCCTTTCTCTGTCTGACAGACGACGCCACACGGGTCATCCTGAAAAGCACAGATGACTACATCAACGCAAACTACATCAATGTGAGTTTGCCCCTCAGTCCTCTCTCATTTTATTTGTCTGAAGCGGCGTTTTGTGCGTTCAGCTGATTATAAATTCCTGCTTACGCTGGTGAACGCATTCAGCCTTCGGTCCTTTTTCTTTTGAAGCTTAAAGTCTTGAATCTGTAATTTTGCAGATTTTATTCTGTGCTTTTAGTTCAGCTGTCATCGATGTGACGACGGTGCCACATGGGGAATTGTGCAGAATTTAGCGATTATGGTTCCATTATCGATACCACCTATAGATTCTCATGTAGGGATGTCACAATTATAAATTATTGTTTGAGAAATAATCACGATTTTACGATTATCACAATTATTGTGTTTTAATTTCACAGTGCTGGAAATGTATAAAATAACATGAAAACTCCTTTCCTGTTAAGTTTTATTTGTTTGTTGATGTCAAGAAAACAGAATATGGCAACAAAATAAACAAAAGTACCATTCAAATTCCCATTGGAATCGAGTAGAAATGCCCTCTGCTCTGGCAAAAAAAAACTACAGTATTATATGAATGAATAAGTGAATGTGATAAGATAAAAATAAGTTTAAGCTTTAGGATTTCAGTGATGAAAATCAAACTTTTTTAAATGATGATATTTAGGAAGCTTTACGGTTATTAATTGTAGCTTCTACTACCGCGATTAATCGTGAAAATGAATAATCGTGACGTCCCTATTCTCATGTTGTTATTGAATATCACAGAAATGGTTCCTGTCATGTCTTAAACTCAGAGTCTGCACCAAAAAAACAGCATCTCCATCACATTTCACCATCGAGGCTGATTTCTTGCAATAATATCACAGCTGTGTGAAAAACGTACAATTTAATGGTAAAAAAAACAACAGCAACGAATTGGTAATTGATTTAACATTTATGTCCTTCGTGAGTGACCGTGGTATGAGCAGGATAACGCCCTCTGCGGTCTCCGTGATCAGAAATGAATGGAACTATTCCCCCAAACTCCCAGAAACCTGCAGGTCTGCTGCAGATGTCAGCAGTTTTAAATCAGGGTTAAAAACATTTCTATTTGTAGCCTTTTATTATGAGTGATTTTTTTTCTGAGGGTTTCTTTCTTTCTTTAATTTTCTTATTTTGTGATTTTTACCTTTGTTTTTAATTCATTTTATTGCTTTCTGCACCTTGCTGTAATGTTTCTAATGTTTGTATGTAAAGCACCTTGAATTGTCATGTGCATGAAATACAAATAAACTTGCCTTGCCTTTGATCTGATCAAAGCATTACACATGTTGCAGCTTGCCCTTGGAGAAATATAGCCACATTTTAGACCGTTTCATCTTCGACGCCAAGTTGGAAGTGTCTTAAGCTAAAATACGGAGCGTGCCGTGTCCATGACGTCATGTGTCTGTATACCACTGGGAGCGTTCATGATTCCCATCCCTACGTCTGATTTTCTATTATAAGCATTTTTATCAGGATATATGTGATGCAAAATAAAAAGTGTATCTCTATAAACGTGACACCTCTGCATCGTGTCCCTCTGTGTGCAGATGGAGATCCCCGCCTCCAGCCTGATAAACCGCTACATAGCGTGCCAGGGCCCGCTGCCCAACACCTGCCCTGACTTCTGGCAGATGACCTGGGAGCAGGGCTCATCCATGGTGGTCATGCTGACCACGCAGGTCGAGAGGGGGCGGGTATGTGAACGACTGTTAACCGGCCTCTTTTCCAGTTATTTCTCCTCACAGCAGCTTTAGTAAAAGTCAGAAACTGTGTTACACATTAACTCCCCTTCATAATGTCTCATTCTGAGGAGAAATCCATCAAGACTTTTCTGCAGCTTGTGTTTTTACTTATTTTTTTACTGTTCGTTGAAGGAGCTAAACATTAAAAGAGATTTTTGCTTTTTTTAACCTGGGGTCTGTTTTCATCTTTCCTCTCATCCATGTGAGTGATGGAGAAAGGAACGTTCAAAATCGCTCCAGTATTTAGCCTGGCAGGCAGCTAGTAGCCCAGCTAATGATAAGTATCGGGCAACTGCTTCCATCTAAGTTCACCCTAAAAACGTGCTTGTTTTCCACACTGAAGTGCTCTGATAGTCTCAACGAGTGTCCGACAACGTACTAAAGATATGAAATGAACGAAAGTATCTGTATTACCTGGCGATTACCAGGTTTTGTTATGTTTTGGGGTCTGTGTCCAAATCTCGCAGGATTAGCCTGAAATCGTACAATAACTCTCATCAAAACACTGGCGGGACATTTCACTACATGACACCAAACAATAGCAATCGCCAGCTATTACAGATACTTTCGTTCATTTCTCCTTTGTAGTACGTTGTCGGACACTTGTTGAGACTATCAGAGCACTTCAGTGTGGAAAAAAAGCACGTTTTTAGGACGAACTTAGACGCAGAGCAGTTACCCGATACTTATCATTAGCTGTGCTGCTAGCTGCCTGCCATGCTTAATACTGGAGCGATCTTGAAAATTCTTTTCTCCATCACTAGTATGTATGAGAGGAAAGATGACAACAAACCCCAGGTTTTAAAAAAAGAGAAATTCTCCTTTAACAGCTTGAACCTAACATTACATAACAAAGAGAAACTCATCCAGGCTGCAGACGGATGAATCTGCACCCAGCAGCGAGTCTTCTCTGCCAGGAACTTTAACGGTTTTATGTTAGTTTGATCTGAGATAACGCGATAGATTGGCAGCGGATGTTTAACAGGCGGAGCCGACAGCAACAGGTGGGATCCGGCGAACGTTCAGGTGGGAACTAAACGTCTCTGTTTGGCTCTGCAGGTGAAGTGTCACCAGTACTGGCCCAACCCGGACAGCAGCGCCACCTACGGGGACTTCACCGTCACCTGCCACAACGAGGAGGGCAACTCTGCTTTCCTGGTCCGGGAGATGACGATTGTGCACATGCAGGTAACCACACACACACACACACACACACACACACACACACACAGGGAGAGCAGGGTGGATGGGGGGGGGGGCGAAGGACCTAGGGGTCCATTCAGAAACAGGCGGGGGGGATGAGCTTGCGTAGGACCCTGAGGAGGAGTGTTGCCATAGTGACCGGTGTGGGCTGTTCTTTTTCTGGCTCCTGCTGCCGCACGCCGGCCACATCTCGGGATCCGGTTACCTTGACAACCCAACCGCCCCAGTCAGTCCCATTACAGACATGGAGAGAAACAGAGAAAGCAAACTGAGGCAGGGGGAGCGGGATGATGCCTCCGTCATGCTTCCAACCAGCAACGCACAACTTTTCCTTTGTTTAAAACATTTAAAGGAACTATACCCGATTTCACGTCTGGCTAGCTTAGTTAGCGATAGCGGCTATTTTTTTTTTAGCTTTTGTGTGACGCTTTTTCTTCGCT